>WEDG01006500.1:0-98590 GCA_017591395.1 Schistocephalus solidus
ACGACCGCGTAGGTTTATGATCTCAGAGCCGCGTGCCGGCTGCAGAAGACGTGAGAACCAGCAATTTTTAGGGCACATTTTTCTAGCCCCTTCCTCCGCGAGGAGGCAAGCAGTGCTATCCCTAAATAGGGCTCCTCGTACTTCCCAAACGGCTGCCGAACTCCACTTTGGGTCATGGTTTTGTTTTAGTGGAAGAACGACCCGAGTTAGTCTGACGCCTACGGGGTTGCTGTCGCCCCCACCGTAGGACTTTTTGAGAGGGGAGGTGGGAAGTTCGGGAGTCAGGGCATACCGGGTGTGGAGGCACACACAACACCGGGAGAACCCTCTACCTGAGTTTAGCCCGCCGGTCGTGACGGTTGCCCGGGGTGTAGCCGCTGGGAAGAACCCAACTTCGAGGAGCCACAGGTGAGAGTTGGGTACCTAGTTAGAGGCGGCCACTAGGAGCATTCACCACCTGCACAGAGACAAAATGGAGCGACCAGTCGCTATCTGTGTGAGTGCTACTAACTGGTATCCTCACTGCCCCAAGCGCATGCACGTGGGCACTGGCTGACACCCGTGCACTCTAATCGCTAAAATCTGCTCTACTCGTTACCAACTCAGTAGCAAGAATAATTTACGATTTTAAAACCCATCCCATTTTTCTTCACAGCCCTATAACGGTAACTGCTCTGGAGCAACTCTCGCGACCAGCCGGTGACGACCTTAGCGAACTGTGCGCTCTGGCCGAGCGCATAAACTTACGGATAAAGGCTCAACTTGACGCAAAATGTGCGTTTCTTGCGTTTTTATTCTTTGCCGCAAAATGCCTATTATCCACTTTAATGAAATTCCTCTTTTTAAGAGTATGCCCCTTGTAAATACCTCAAGCTCCATCGACGTGATCTATAAGAGGCGTGGGTGAGATGCATTTCTGAGATAATGGACCGCAGGGAAGAAGACGGCTGTTCGGCTGCTGGTAGCACTTCTTTATTCATGCGAGCTTTCAGATCCATACAGGAGTCCATTGTTTGAGATGAAAAGCAGCTCATTGCGAGCAACCCGGAAGAAGAAGAACATGATGTCCGAAATCTCCTCGACCATGGTACGCGGCGGCTATCCGAAGGCATTTATAAGCCAATGTCTACGTCAGCCCCCGGAAGGTCAATCAGAAACAACACCTGCAGCGTGGCATGCGCTGTCATACATGAGGACTGTTAAAGGCGACCGAGCGCATTGTTGTGCGAGGCCGAAGTGCACCGGTCCAAAAGCTACCACGCGCGACAGTTTCATAAAAATCAAGGAACTATTCAATCTCCTAAGCAGTCGGGTTCAATGTATCGCAACCCTAACTTCTTCTTTTCATCCCGGACGCATACTCGGATCTTTCAGACACGAACATAAACCTGCTGAGTGACGAAATGACTTATTATCACAAGTAGCTGTCCACATCTACGAAAAGACGTCACGAGTTTTTGCTTCGCAGCCGTGAAGATAATCGTTCATGCCAGAGCTCAAGATAAGCCGCGAACTGAATGAGGCCTGGGCCTCGATGATAACTGCAGCCAATTGGTGGTTTTATTTGGCGTCGGCATACGGAGCTCTTCACAATCACCTCTACGGTTCGATTTTCCGGGTTTTGGTTGATTCTACCCGTTGTAATTTTCGCTTGTTCTTTTGCCGTTTTTGGCTTTGACTATGGCTTCTTGTACGAGTTCAACAGCTGAGGTTTAGTTCATTTTATTAAGGGAATGTTGGGTAACGCTTTTGAACGAGGTCCCGATATCTTATCACGTTCATCGTCTTCCGAAGAAGACGAAGAAGAAAGAAGGAGGCGAGTTCATGGACCAAATTGCATTTGTACTGGAAGTTTCGAAAAAGCTTTTCCCTTCCATCATCAACGTATAGTGATTGATACTCCTGTGGTCTTGAGTTAGTCAGTCTTGCCGCGTGCCTCTTATTATACCCATGAGTGTACGCGTAAAACGTTGACCTGCCCGTTCATGCTGACTTCCTTAGACCTCCCGAGAAGTTGAACGCCAAGGGGCTCGCGTGACCACTGTCCCCTTTGGAGCCGTCGTAGGTGTAGGCAAAGGCAGCGTGTCCGTTGGCCTCCCCACGTCAATCAGCAGACTGATCAGTCCGTTGCTGCTCGTAATTTTTTCTTCGTTTTGCGGGGGCATTGGTGAGGCAGTGTTTGAGCGTAGGCCCTCGGTTCCGCGTGCTCGTTTGCCACATTGGCCTGGCCGAACTGATCCGAGCCTCGTATGGAAGCGCCTGTTAGGCGGGATGTAGCTCGTTTGGAGTGTATGCCAGTCGAGGACCAACTTTTGAAGCACCAGTCTGACCATCTTCTCATTGGCTCGGCCAATCACCCCTCGATTTTTCTCAAAGGCAAAATCAGTGGTTCGCCTGTTGTGCGTGACCGTAAAACCAAATGCAACTTGTCCTTGCGCTTGTTTGTAAGTTGGTGTTCATGCAATCTTAGTGCCCAGGCGCTTGCCCGTTCCACCAACATACCTTGCATCACAATCGTGGCGTGGTATGCTGTAGACTCACTTCTGATTGTTCTGTTACCGGTAGCAGGTGCTAGATCGCCAAGATGGATAATCTGAGGTCGACCAATCAGAATTTTTCGATCGACTTCAAAGCGTATCCGTTACCCCCTACACGGCTGGATGTGTATGGAAGACGTTGGTGAGGCATATTATCGAAGGCCTTCTTGAAGTCTATGTAGACTTCTTGCGCCGCTCCTTCATCTATCCTCGAATCCACGCTTCTGGACATTAGAGGTACGGCACGAGCTTCCTCTGCAGAATCCGTGCTGGGCTTCGAGAGATGATGCCACTCCAGAAACTGTATCAGTTTTTCCCCATGAAATCTTGCAACATATGGAGGTAAAAGGCTTGCCAGCTGGTAGTTGTTTGCGGATGCCCGACTGCCACTTTATGTATCGGCGAAGACCGCACGGTCTTCTGGAGTAGCAATCTGTCTGCAGCTTGAAAAAGTAGACGCATGGGTTCTGCCAGCTCTAAATCTAACTCCTTTACCAGCTTTTCAGGTACTCCACCAAGAACTGGCGATTTCGTTTCTTCCAGTTTGAGTAATTCTTGCAGGACAACAGCTTTTTTGGGGACCACTGAGTCGATTGTCGGGACCTCATCCACATTATAATTACGGTGGTTAACTCGGCTTCTCTCCTTAAAACCGACTAAAATAACTGAGCTAGATGCTCAACCTTTTCGTCGTCCATGCAAAGTTCGACTCTGTCATCCGTTTTCAACAAAGCGGTGGGGTCCTTATTTTGAGTACCTTGCCTAATGTAGCTTTAGAAGAGCTTCGGGTTTTCCGCCTCACAGTTTATTAATTTACTCTCGAAGCTTTGTCGGGCTTTATAAACAGGGCCTATTACTTGGTCATCGACTGGGCGGTCTTTTCCCTGAGATAAGTTTGCCACGGCTTTCGCTTTCGCTTGCACTGTACTTCTCTCCTCAGTGTGGTCTTTAGTCACTGGGGCCTCTTAGAGACCTTTTCCAGCATCTGGTCGTATGTAAGTTCATGTAGTACGGCCTTCAATCCTAACCAATCCTCGGTGAATGTTGCGCTTGCGCGTTAATTCTCTCTTCAATGCGGTCGTTAGCCACCGCGGCCTGTTGGTTATATATTTTTTAAATTATGTCAGTATCTGGTGATTAGTCCATGGTCTTAAATTGGAACCAGTCCTCGAGAACACAATCGGTGAATTTTTCATTCCAGTCCATACAGTGCAAATCGATTTTCATTTGGGTAAAATTCTCACGCCATGTGTTGCCTCTGACCGTGATGCTTCGATCAGGTTTAGAGAAGAGTGAATGAGCCCACTGTAGGACTAAGCGGTTTCTTTTGCCGTTAGGGGGTAGACGCTTCACAATATCGAAGCTGTCAGGTGCCTTTGTCAGTACTAAGTCGAAGCACTTGGCTTTGTTGCCCCTACCTGCTCTTTTCGGAGATATGACGTGTTGATTTGAAAGCATTTTTATTGCTTGTAGGCGGCGGTGACCAAATTTTAATTTAGGAGCTCGGTGCCGAACTCAGGCGAACAAAGAAAGGATTCCGACAATCTAACTGTGGAGGGTGGAGGAAGGAGCGACAAGACACAATCTTTCACGTTTGTATCATGCTGGGTGTGGTGACACACATTACTGTAATACTCTCATCTGGTTTAGCCTGTTAGTCGAGGGCGTTTACCGAGGTGTGGCGCCTAGGGAGCCACAGATGAGGTTGGGTTCCAGTTAAAAGAGACGTCAAAGCGTTGTCACCACCTACACGAGGGCAAATAATGTGACCTATCACAACATTCTTGATGAGAACTTTCTAACTGTAGTGCCTACGCCCTCTGTGAATGATAGGCGTGCGCTGACCCACAAGCCGCACCGCTATAATGTCACACAATGCTACTCATGTTATTTAAGTAACATTTATTATTTAATAAATATGTATTTACGAAAACGCTAAGGTTAATTCGACTAGAAGGATTCCAACTCGGGCGCTCTGTCAAGCACGAAAACCCTTTTGTTACTTGACGGTCTGCTTATCTGCCTGTCTCTCAAATCGCTGGGAAGGTTCGTGTCCCAGAAATTTCATCCGCCAGCTTTTAAGATTCGACCACGAGGCTGAGCTTTCGGACCGATCCTCCGGAACTATCTTCAGATCTGTAGAAAAGGACGCAGAACAACCAATTTAAACTGTGACTTAACCAGTTAGCCCGGTCTTTTGTCACTTTGGATTGCTGTATGGGTCTTTTTCGTGGTCACCATTCTGTGACTGGGTTACGACTTTCAGTCTGCCTACCTTGGTATGACGGCGTTAGTTCTACACATCTGTCTCTCGATACTCGACTTGAATCCTAGGCCTTGAGCCCGACAGATATGAACGCGTGACTCATTGGCACTTCGTTTGTCTTTGAACCGTAATGACTCAATTGCGCGCAGTAGCCTCTGTTCGCTGAAGACGCCTACTCTCAGCCTAATCGTCTCCGCACCGTTCTCACTAGATGAGTAATAAAGTGATGGCTCACATGCCCTTTTGCGCTTATTCATTTTTTCGATTCCGTTGTAACTTTCCCCTTGGAACTGAATAACTTTACTTTGGCGCAATGAGGCATTTTGCTCATCATTGAAGATCATTTATTAGCTGCTTTCAGACGATGGGTTGCGCCTATTTGATCTGATTCTACGCATTCTATATCGTGCTCGTGTTTTGTCGCTGATCAACAGGGATCCGGCGTCACGTGGGCTCTCAAAATTCTGTCTATCTTATTCGTCTACTCTCACTTTCGAAAATTTTTCTTGCCTCGCCTTACCACTTTCAACATTTTTCAGAGCACAGGCCGAATTTTTTTAGTTCTTTCCTCATTCGGTTTTACTCAGCACTATCGACTATAGACTGCACTAACACGCCCTTCATGGATCCTTTATCCGTCAGTCGACCGAACATTAGATTTTTGGGGTAGGCCCGGACTTGTAATCTGCAACACTTTTATCTATTTTTTTCTATCCATTCTCGTTTTTCGTGCAAAAATTGATCGCTTCTTTTCCACTACACAAAACCGCGTGGACCGGCGATTCGCGTCTAAGTGTTGACGTAAAAATCTCCCCTATCGACCCTTTATCGTTTTACTCATCCTGATGTGCAGAGTACCTTTACTGTCGACTTCATTAATTTTTGCAAGAGAAGCATGCACCCTGACAACTGACTGCGTTAAGTATCTGAATGTTTGTGTCGGGGAGAAGTTTGAAGAACGCACAGAAGCTTCCTTCACTCTCTCTCCCTCGACCAGCAATAGTTACAACAATGGCTGCAACGGTTCAACAACAGCACCTTGCGCATTCCATGAGGACCTAAAGCAATCGGTGCTCTTGTGACAAATGTGTTATGCGGTGCTGTCCTGCGCGCAAATTCCTGTCGCGTGCGTGCGACCTGGTTTCGTTTCGCTGGGTGTTTGAAGCCAACCTCTCTCCCCCCCCCCCCCCCTACTGACCGCAACTGCTCCTTTTTTGGAGTTAAATGCGCACAACTGGCCCTGTCCCTCCCTCACCGCTCTGCGGCTTTGACTTTGTCCACTCTGGTCGTCACACAAGAGTGTGAAGGAGGTCTCTCCTTCGCTTCTACGTCAGTATTGACTGCCCGCACACTAACACACCTATAGCTTCGCTAGAGAGGAGGTTGACTTTAAACTGCCTCCACTCAGTCGCGCCACCATCTTTCGACTCTGTGTTCGCTGGGTCGAAGTCTACTTCGGGCGCACGTTCTCAGTCTCGTAAGTTCAGCCGGACTTTTACTCGGTGCCTTGTTTGAGATTTATTCCTGTCCTTGTGTACAGGCATGCACAAACTAGGCTAGCTGGTTATTTCTTAGCAACACCCATCGCAAAGCTGACATGGATACGGTTTCGTGCACCTCGTGGGTTTTTTCGACGTTTATCAAAAGGATTAACTATACGAGTTCCTGGTACTCTCGCAGATCATATGTCATTTCTTTATAACCCCCTTCTCTGCGCGTCTTATATTAGGCCTAAGACCACAGCCGCCTATTGGTTTTAGTATAAGCAATTTTAGCCTTGAATTGTCTGACTGACTGAATTTGAGCGTCGGTGTAATCATTCACCGAGATGGGCACATTTTTTCCTTAATTTGGGGCTTTATTATTGACTACAATTGGCCATTTCAGTCAAAAATTGTTGTGCCTACAAATGTTTTAAATAAAAAGAAATTACCTTCAAAGGCAAATTGTCATTTCTGGTTTATTAGCGGTCATCAGTCAGCCATAACAGAAATAGCCATTTCAGTCTCCCTCGTCTTTTTCGTCATTTTCATTCTGTCTTTATCATTAGTCGCCCTGCGGCTGTTGACAGGGCTCTACAGTAAGCCCCAAGGCGAAACGGGACGACTGAGTCCCATAACCGATCGATAAGCGTCCATCTACCCATATTGTAAGCGTTTAATCACGCCTTCTGTTTTCCGTACGTTTCTTTTTTTTAGATATGTATTTTGACTATAACACCCTCTTCCGTGTAATAAATTCCACTTTTTTTCGTCGGATTTTTGCCTGCCTTTAAAAAATAACTTGCCTGTGGGGCTAGCCGAAGTCGAATCAGGCACTTTCGTAAACCGGGGCGTTTTAGCCATTACGACAATTGCTTCGCCTGCTTCCAAAGTCTTCTTCCCATTCGCGTTTCCCCTGCCATCCAGTGAACCGGTCTAGAAAATGCGGACGTCACTTTGGAAAGTGCGCCTTCACAACATTGTGACGCGTTAACTATCAGTTTTATTCACCTGACCTCTCATTGACTAGACGTTTTCGTAGCAATCGCGATGCAGCTGAGCGACTCAACTATCCGACAGAGCTGGAAGACTAACGGTTTTCGCTGTAGCGCACCGATAGTACTGTTGCCATTTATCGGCGAATGCTCATTCACCAGTCTCGGGGGAGCCAACACGTGATCAATCTCATGAAAAACTAACTGAAAGTTTGAAATGCGTTTTCGATTTGAAAGGACTTATTAAAAGGAGCTGTAATATTTGATTTCGTTCAGTATAATCGAAGGGTAGTTTAGCCACGCCAGGATATCAGCCTCTGCAAGAGATTCTTTTCAGCCACCTAGAAAAAACCACGCTCGGTAAGCGTGTACGAATTGTAATTTTTATACTAATTTAGTAGAAAATCACGTCATTATAAAATGTTTAAAATCGAAGAAAGTTTATTTTTCGACTTTCAAGAATGTTTACTTATAAGATTTTTAAGACCTTTAAATTTTCTTTCAACTAACATCGTATCCATTGTTTTTTATTGCTCCTAAAAAGTATA
Organism: Schistocephalus solidus; assembly: GCA_017591395.1. Classification (NCBI taxonomy): domain Eukaryota; kingdom Metazoa; phylum Platyhelminthes; class Cestoda; order Diphyllobothriidea; family Diphyllobothriidae; genus Schistocephalus; species Schistocephalus solidus. The sequence goes on from WEDG01006500.1 coordinate 7,828, forward strand.
AAACACCTTCATTTCCTTTTGGGGAAAGTACATGCTGTGTAGACAAATCCTTAAACGGAAATGCATTGGTCAGTCTGGCTAAACTTTATTTCGGAATTGGAAACGTTTAAAACCCGAATATATATATATATATATATGATAGTGTGGGGCTCACCGATCTGCTTAAGGATCATGCATGTTCCGTTGTGCCCTGGAGCTCAGACTAGAGCCCTCGCAGGCGGTCGCATAGCGACGTGTAGCATATGATGGAATGGAACCGACAAAGACAAGGGAGACCGGAATGGCCATTTCTGGCTAATTAGCCGTCATCAGCCAGTCATACCCAATCCCAAGTGTGGCACACCTGGGATTCGAACCCGCGACCTGTGGTATTTGAGTCGAACGCTCTACCATTGAGCCACGGGCTCGTTGTTTTGTAGGTTGTGATCGGGAATATGATGATAGTGTGGGGCTCACCGATCTGCTTAAGGAACATGGATGTTCCGTTCGACTCAAATACCAAAGGTCGCGGGTTGGAATCCCAGGTGTGCCACACTTGGGATTGGGTATGACTGGCTGATGACGGCTAATAAGCCAGAAATGGCCATTCCGGTCTCCCTTGTCTTTGTCGGTTCCATTCCATATATATATATATATATCCCTCCTTCGAGCATGAAGCTCAAAGAAGACGTAAATTACTAGTAAATGGTTACAAAAAAGTTATTTTTGTGTAGTCTGTAAAACTATATGTACATTTAGAAGGGCGTAGAAAATTAGTGGGAACAAATTATACAACCTCTAAGGAGACGTTTTTGACGAGTGCAGTTTTTGCAAGCTGCCAGAAAGAATCACATTGAAAAGCCAACATAATTTCTTAATAAGAATATTTGAAGATCATGTTGTACGATAATAAATATTAAAATTCCATTTCAGTAATCCTTTCTAATCGAAAACACATTTTACAATTTCGGGTAGCTTTTAATAGGCGTGATCCCAGACTGCACTTATCTCATCATCTTGCCTTCACTGAAAGTCGTTTCCTTATCCGCGCAAGTGCCCTATCGCCCGGATACCTGTGTCAATCTCACTCGCTAAGAAATAAATCTAAGTAACTCTTGTTGTTTATGTAGGGCTGATGCTTTCTTCCCGAACACAATTAAGAAGGTGGGTTATTTGTTATAAGCTTCTTTTGCGGGGAAATTGCATTTTCTTTTAATGTACATTTTGGAAGAGGGGGATGCTTCAGTTTGAAGAAGATGTGTAATTTGATAGCTTTCTGTAACAGAAAGAGTACAGGAAAAAATTAGAGAAGCTAGAGTGGTCGTTTTTGACCCACTGGACGTCATCAAGCAGCCATAGAAAAGCTAACACACGAATAACCCTGGATTTCAATCTGGAATCGTTAGGTTCAAAGCCCCATCTTTGGGCCACGGAGCCTTGAATCTGTTTTGTTTGCTGTAGGACTGTCCAAAGGGTCCCTAGAATGAACTCCAAAGCTTTGTAGGGAGAGCATTCTCCGTAGCATGATTGTTGAAGGGCTCCCACAATTTTTTAGATGTTCGTTTCCACATGTTCCGGGCCAAACTTACCTACGCGCTTTGAGTGGCTTCCGACCACCGACCCCTCGAATTCGCGCCAAGGGTTTAGACCACCTTAACTACGGATGAGTGTTTTCCGGCTGATTTGATAGTCAGCCTAATATAGTTACAATCTCACTAAACCGTCCATCACCATGAAAATTGCCTTGATCCGAACCCAAATGTGCACATCCAGAGAAAATCTGGAGGACTTGGTTAGACAGGAAGATTCAGATATGACGAAAATTCGCGGAGTTCCACAGTATTTGCTTCAGAGCCGCCTGGGTTAACCTGTCTAACGTATTGCTGTTTTTTCAACAAAATTCCTCTGACCTAAATCGCTAACTTGTATTAAATCGGTCTAGTTGAAAGTTGATAGAAACAGCGTCAGAATACTGGCTAAGCACGCGTCTGGGTTTTAAGCTAGAACCTGTTCTGTGAGTATGGTTCCACATGTAACCCCAAACGTCTAAAATGTTTTCAAACGAGATGCAAAGCGCTTCTTAACTATCCTTTGCGATATTAACGGATTATTTGTTGCATAATTTTGCCATTTACTTCGAAGTTAACCGTCGCAATATGGTCTATACATTTTAAATCTCATTCTGAGTTTTGACCCGTACCTATGAGAGTAGGATTCACGCCGACGGTAGGAATCCCTCTGTGGTAGCGCCAAACATGGGAATTGAACCTACCCCTCATTTTTGGGATCCTGTGCTAGTTTCCAGGATTATTAGGTTTAGTTTTAAGGTCCCAGTCTGTTGACCAAACAATGACCTGTCCGGTGCTGAGACGTAGTTTGGTAAAAAAAATTAGCTACTCGGGGACGCGCAGGCGAAAACTGTCTCCAACGCCAGTGCCGGTGAACCAGATGGCCGGGCGATCAACATGCCACCATTCTACAGGGCTCATGAACTTTCAGCAGGTAACGACTCGCATGCTGGTCGTCAAACCGTTATCGCACTAGAGGGCACCTATCCCTGATGAATGGGGAGCCGTCAATTTGTATAGGTATGCATAGGTAGCATAACGATAGCATCCTATGTGTATGAATTGCGTGTATCAAATGCTGTCTCTGATGGTGAGTTCTAGAAATAATCCGAAAAATCAGGAAAATCAAGTTCTTGTCCCAACGATAGCCTTCTTCTTCTTCTTTTTCTTCTTCTTCTTCTTCTTCTTCTTCTTCTTCTTCTTCTTCTTCTTCTTTCTTCTTGTCAGTTGAGGTGATGTCTGCGCCTTTCGGTGAGCTTTTGCAGCCTCTCGGCGTGCACTACAGTTCCACTTCAGTGGAATTTCCTACCGTTGGTTTGAGAAGGCAGCGGTGTTTTAGTTCTGCAGCAGAGACCCTCCGTGTTATAGCTTGAAACTACAGGGGCTGCCTTGTCCTCGCGCAAATCAATTGCGTGCATCCGCTGCACAGCCACCGCAGTGCTTGCCTCACGTGTACTGCTGTCGAACCTAGTGCTGAGGCTAGAGCAAGCGGCAAACTCTCACCTTGAGATTTACTGGGTAAGCGCGCTGAACTAGACACGAAACGCTCATGCCAGTACTGTTTAGCACCTTTTGTATAAAGCGCCTGGTGATAAGAACAACATCAGCTGTGCACACGACCTACCATTTCTGTGGTTCGCCTTGCAATGCAGCTTTACCGCAAAAAACGGTTACCCACTCGAATGCGCCAACCACTTCAGCATCTAGGAGTCGAAATCCGAGAATGCTAATCTAACAGGCGCTGGTGTGGGCGTCACTGAGCGTTCACTGCCTTCACACCCAGCCCTCAGTAACGCCCTTACTGGCACACCGTATTCTTTTAGAAAGGAAACCATCTTTATTCCGAAAGCATCTTGGTTCTAGCCTGCTAATCGTGGCCGCTTTGCGTTAGACAACCGGACTTTGTAGCGCACCTTGTCTATTTTAACTAGCTGGTAGCTTTATTATCGTAAACGCTAGATGCAGGCTACCCGCCTAGTGGGTCAGCCTTCCACCACTTCGTACTTAGCTGCTCGTCAAGACTTATACATAGCTGAAGTTATTAGATCCTCCGCAAAAGAAGACTGCGTGGAACAGAGAACACCCTCAATCAGAAAATACTTGTCGGGATGACGAAATCCAACCGGTGTTCCAGCCTTCCTCGACTTATCATAGGATTATTTACCCCCTGGTTTACTGCAGCTGTCTTTCGGGTGTCCGAATGAATCGACATCTCACTCCCTCTAAATTGTACGTGGCTGCGTGGCTGTCTTTCTGAGTTCTTATGAAAACTTTCTTGCATGGAAAAGATTGACAACATTGGATCGACTACTATGATTCGCATGCACAGTGATAAGCATTGAGGTGAATGTTCGCGTTTCAGGCATACAAATAAGTAGGGAAGAAGAAGAAGCAAAAGGCTGTTTGATTGCCTGACCATGTTCCTTATTCCTCTGAGCTTTCAAAGTTCTGTGGGACTCCAGCATCAGAGATAAAAGCGGCTACACAGATAATCGGCCACACAAGAAACAAGACAACTCGTGAATTGACGTAATCTTGGGCTGCCGATGGGAACTCCTTCAATCGGTATATCGATCTGGCGCCGGCATACAGAGCCCTGCGCATTCACCGTCGGACTGACGTTACCTATTTTTTATTAGGAAGTCCTGTTTGGGCAGTCCGTCTACGGTAACAGAATTGTCAAGCTTCATACTTTGCGAAAAGTTGGATGGATAATGTGGTCAAAATGGGACTAAACTCGTGGCTCCCAATCGGGTCCTCATAGCCCAGGCGGTTAGAGCGTTGTCTGTACTTCGGCTTTGCCCCTGAAACTGTGGTTTCGAACCGCACTGACGTCGCCAAGTTTTCCAGCATTAAGCCAGATGAAGGTAGGCATAGATGAGGCAATTATTGTGATTAATTAAGGGTAGTGTTTGAATTTAAATAGGCATCGGCAATCAGAGGAACTCACATCCAAAAGAACATTTGGCGATAAATCCCCTTAATTCTGGAATATTTATGTTACCATTCACTTAATGAAAAGGTTCGGACACGTAGAAAAACATAATTGGAGAAGAAGAAGGTTATTCGTTCATCGGAATTATGACTAGTGTGGGGGTGGAAGAGAGAGAGAGGAACAAAATTAAAATCAAGGTCTTCTGATCAAAGTCGGAGGATGGGTGGGCACGAGGAATGGTAATTACAGAAGATTGTCTATCTCATCAAATGTTAGCTGAAATTAAGAAATAAGTTTTCGATTCGTAAAGATTAGCTTGATAGGGTGGTAAAATTAGCGATCATGTATCATAATCCCCAGATATTGGCTTTTGAACGAACATTCCGTCCACCTATAGAAGCTCTACTCATTGAATGTGTTGACTTAAGTTGCATGAATATTTCGACGTCTATATGAACTTAAAATTTATTTCATAAAAAATCCATATAATATTCTTTCCTATACTCAGTTGGTAACAAATTATATCTTCTTTAAAGTTTATACTTGAAGAAGGGGTTTCTTTTAGTTTTGAATAACTTGTTGAATGGCCGAATAATTTTGAAGGAGACCTGCCCCTACACTCACATTTAGGGTTTCCAAACAAAATTCTCTATGCATTCTGTCTGTGGAAAATCACAAATTTCTCTACATATTCGTCATATTACAGTCCCGTCAGCCGTACCCAACACACACCTTTGTGCTGTCTCCTGATTTCGATTCATACCGGTTGCCGGACTCATGTCAACCTGCAAGTCCACATCTGATACGAATTTTCACTTCCACGTTAATTAAAATCATGTTTGCGAAATTCATCGCATACTAGCCTTTTATTTTCTTTAGTAGATGATAGATGCCCTACGCTCCCTGGAAAGATTACCTTTCGAAAACACCGTCCTGTGGTGACTTGTTTATTTTCGGTGAACGCCGGTCATTCTTCCGCCAGTACACATGAACGTCGCATCATCACCGCGATCAACCTTTCGCTCCTTAAGCATTATGCGTCTTCTTTCTGATTTTTTTGCAGCTCGTGTTGAACATTGTGACATTGGGTGTGACCCCATATCATTGTCAACTGGGGAAACGTCCTCGAGCCGACCGGAGACCCAAGCTGCCGGCATGCATCAGCAGGCGGTAAGCACTGCTTTTTAACTTTTCTGGTGGTGTTGTCGCTTCATAGACAGTAGGTGTCCTAACTCATAAAATCCATGAGATATATATATATACCAGAAACCGCAAAGAGAACGCTGGGAGACCCACTAAAGAGCCGAACCCCTCGTTGCTGTGTTACACAGCAGCAGAAACATCGGCGAAACACGTGTCTGGGCTTTTAGCTAGTATCTATGTCGGAAGTACGGTAAAACGTCTTTGCCATATATATATATGTATATGTATATATATATATATATATATATATATATATATATATATATATATATATATATATATATATATATATATATGATAAACTGGAACCGACAAAGACAAGGGACACCGGACTGGCCATTTCTGGTTTATTAGCCGTCATCAGCCAGTCATACCCAATCCCAAGTGTGGCACACCTGGGATTCGAACCCGCGACCTTTGGTAATTGAGTCGAACGCTCTACCATTGAGCCACGGGCTCATTGCTTTGTCGGTTGCGATCGGGAATGTGATGGTAGTGTGTGGCTCACCGATTTGCTTAAGGAACATTTATGTTCCGTTGTGTCCTGAAACTCAGACTAGAGCCCTCCCAGGCGGTCGCAAAGCGACTTGTTGCATATTTTTTTATGTGGAACCGACAAAGACAAGGGAGAGCGGAATGGCCATTTCTGGCTTATTAGCCGTCTTCATCCAGTCATACCCAATCTCGAATCCCAGGTGTTCCACACTTGGGATTGGGTATGACTGGCTGATGACGGCTAATAAGCCAGAAATGGCCATTCCGGTCTCCCTTGTCTTTGTCGGTTCCACATTATCAACATATGCTCCACGTCGCTATGCGACTGCCTGTGAAAACTCTAGTCTGAGTTCTAGGACACAACGGAACATAAATGTTCCTTAGCAGATCGGTGAGCCACACACTATCATCATATTCCCGATCGCAACCGACAAAAGCAACGAGCCCGTGGCTCAATGGTAGAGCGTTCGACTCAAATACCAAAGGTCGCGGGTTCGAATCCCAGGTGTTCCACACTTGGGATTGGGTATGACTGGCTGATGACGGCTAATAAGCCAGAAATGGCCATTCCGGTCTCCCTTGTCTTTGTCGGTTCCACATTATCAACATATGCTACACGTCGCTATGCGACTGCCTGTGAGTACTCTAGTCTGAGTTCCAGGGCACAACGGAACATAAATGTTCCTTTAGCAGATCGGTGAGCCACACACTATCATCATATTCCCGATCGCAACCGACAAAAGCAACGAGCCCGTGGCTCAATGGTAGAGCGTTCGACTCAAATACCAAAGGTCGCGGGTTCGAATCCCAGGTGTTCCACACTTGGGATTGGGTATGACTGGCTGATGACGGCTAATAAGCCAGAAATGGCCATTCCGGTCTCCCTTGTCTTTGTCGGTTCCACATTATCAACATATGCTACACGTCGCTATGCGACTGCCTGTGAGTACTCTAGTCTGAGTTCAGGGCACAACGGAACATAAATGTTCCTTTAGCAGATCGGTGAGCCACACACTATCATCATATTCCCGATCGCAACCGACAAACCAACGAGCCCGTGGCTCAATGGTAGAGCGTTCGACTCAAATACCAAAGGTCGCGGGTTCGAATCCCAGGTGTTCCACACTTGGGATTGGGTATGACTGGCTGATGACGGCTAATAAGCCAGAAATGGCCATTCCGGTCTCCCTTGTCTTTTGTCGGTTCCACATTATCAACATATGCTACACGTCGCTATGCGACTGCCTGTGAAAGTACTCTAGTCTGAGTTCAGGGCACAACGGAACATAAATGTTCCTTTAGCAGATCGGTGAGCCACACACTATCATCATATTCCCGATCGCAACCGACAAAGCAACGAGCCCGTGGCTCAATGGTGAGAGCGTTCGACTCAAATACCAAAGGTCGCGGGTTCGAATCCCAGGTGTTCCACACTTGGGATTGGGTATGACTGGCTGATGACGGCTAATAAGCCAGAAATGGCCATTCCGGTCTCCCTTGTCTTTGTCGGTTCCACATTATCAACATATGCTACACGTCGCTATGCGACTGCCTGTGAAGTACTCTAGTCTGAGTTCCAGGGCACAACGGAACATAAATGTTCCTTTAGCAGATCGGTGAGCCACACACTATCATCATATTCCCGATCGCAACCGACAAAAGCAACGAGCCCGTGGCTCAATGGTAGAGAGCGTTCGACTCAAATACCAAAGGTCGCGGGTTCGAATCCCAGGTGTTCCACACTTGGGATTGGGTATGACTGGCTGATGACGGCTAATAAGCCAGAAATGGCCATTCCGGTCTCCCTTGTCTTTGTCGGTTCCACATTATCAACATATGCTACACGTCGCTATGCGACTGCCTGTGAAAGTACTCTAGTCTGAGTTCAGGGCACAACGGAACATAAATGTTCCTTTAGCAGATCGGTGAGCCACACACTATCATCATATTCCCCGATCGCAACCGACAAAAGCAACGAGCCCGTGGCTCAATGGTAGAAAGCGTTCGACTCAAATACCAAAGGTCGCGGGTTCGAATCCCAGGTGTTCCACACTTGGGATTGGGTATGACTGGCTGATGACGGCTAATAAGCCAGAAATGGCCATTCCGGTCTCCCTTGTCTTTGTCGGTTCCACATTATCAACATATGCTACACGTCGCTATGCGACTGCCTGTGAAAGTACTCTAGTCTGAGTTCAGGGCACAACGGAACATAAATGTTCCTTTAGCAGATCGGTGAGCCACACACTATCATCATATTCCCGATCGCAACCGACAAAGCAACGAGCCCGTGGCTCAATGGTAGAAAGCGTTCGACTCAAATACCAAAGGTCGCGGGTTCGAATCCCAGGTGTTCCACACTTGGGATTGGGTATGACTGGCTGATGACGGCTAATAAGCCAGAAATGGCCATTCCGGTCTCCCTTGTCTTTGTCGGTTCCACATTATCAACATATGCTACACGTCGCTATGCGACTGCCTGTGAAATACTCTAGTCTGAGTTCAGGGCACAACGGAACATAAATGTTCCTTTAGCAGATCGGTGAGCCACACACTATCATCATATTCCCGATCGCACCCGACAAAGCAACGAGCCCGTGGCTCAATGGTGAAACGTTCGACTCAAATACCAAAGGTCGCGGGTTCGAATCCCAGGTGTTCCACACTTGGGATTGGGTATGACTGGCTGATGACGGCTAATAAGCCAGAAATGGCCATTCCGGTCTCCCTTGTCTTTGTCGGTTCCACATTATCAACATATGCTACACGTCGCTATGCGACTGCCTGTGAGTACTCTAGTCTGAGTTCAGGGCACAACGGAACATAAATGTTCCTTTAGCAGATCGGTGAGCCACACACTATCATCATATTCCCGATCGCAACCGACAAAGCAACGAGCCCGTGGCTCAATGGTAGAGCGTTCGACTCAAATACCAAAGGTCGCGGGTTCGAATCCCAGGTGTTCCACACTTGGGATTGGGTATGACTGGCTGATGACGGCTAATAAGCCAGAAATGGCCATTCCGGTCTCCCTTGTCTTTGTCGGTTCCACATTATCAACATATGCTACACGTCGCTATGCGACTGCCTGTGAGTACTCTAGTCTGAGTTCCAGGGCACAACGGAACATAAATGTTCCTTTAGCAGATCGGTGAGCCACACACTATCATATATATATATATATATTGAAGCGATAATGCTTGTCCCCGGGCAGAAATCAGAAGAAGAGGCGATCACGTGAAATATGGGTCTAATCTCCTGACGTTTCAAAATCATGCAAGATTCCATTGTCGAAGATGGTTTCTGTATGGCGCCTCGCAGTATTTATGGGTACTGAACATGCTGGCGTTCTGCTGGCTCTACGCCTATTCGTGCAGGATTACTGCGAGGGGGGTGGGGCATAGATTTCATAGCTGTCCTGCTGGTCAGTGCCTTTTCTCCCTCGCCTCGTCTGGGTGCTGTGTTTGGATGACAAGGATCATTGATCTCGCTTGCATTGCCCGCGTTTGTTGCCCCTGACCCGCATTTCTCTTTCTCGTCCAACGTTTTCATCGGTCCGTGCGCGTCTCATCGGTGGTTGCTGATCCGTTGCCCATGTCTCCTTTCCTTTCGGGTTGGAGACGCTCATACTTGGCGTTTTTGCGCAAACTATGTTCACCTGCGTCCGTGTTCACGCCTGACCGGATGTCTTTCTGGTTGGCGTTCTCCGCAATTATCTCAAAGAATGTGTTTGTATGTGGCATAGGTTCGCTCAGGCCTGTGTTCTGACTTGGTATGCGTTTGCTTGCGACCTCGATCAGTCCGACTTCTTACCTGCGATTCCGTTGATTGAGTCGCACTCGTAAGGCCTGTTAGGCCTCCGGGAGAATCGTACAGCGGCTGATGGAAGTTGGTACGGTGTGCCAGGCTTAGAGCGTTTCTCTGGCTGTTCGCTCGATACCTCGGCCTAGGATTTTGGCTTTCTGGAAAGAAAAGGTGTGTCCAGAGGTTGCACAGTGTTCCGCTACCAACGAGAGCTGATCCATCCTTCATAAGGCCCGGGCGCGCTCACTCATGCGGGTCTGTAGTCGCTTACTTGCCTCTCCGATATATTTTGCCTCACGGGAACCACACTAAACACGATAGACGACGTTCGCCGTTTCGCCGCATGACAGGGGGGCCTTGGGTCTCATGAACCGACGTCTTATTGTCGCCTCAGGTCTGTGGGCGACACCGATCCCCAGTGGTTGCAAGAGACGAGCAACAGCTTTAGATACTTTCTCGATAACTGGCATTACTCGCCACACTTTCGCTTGTTCTACCGTTGGTTTTATAACTTGCGTCGGTTGTCTGTCGCGTTCTATAAAGCTACGAGGATAACCTTTGGAGGTGAACATTCGTCGAAGATAATGGAATTTGGCTGCTTTGTCGCCTGCCTCGCTGCAATGACTTTAAGCCCTTATGTAAAGCGTCTTGATGCAGGCGCGTTTGTAGCACAATGCGTGGTTACTTTGGTAACTAAGGGCTTGACGTGTGTTGGTGGCCTTTCTATAAAGCATCGTCTTTAGGGTGCCGTCGGTCGTACGATGGACCAGGACGTCTAGGTACGCCATTTGAATGTTGACCTCAACCTCCATTGTGAACTAAATGTCCGGATATACGGAGTTCAAGATTGCATGAAATTCGGAAACCATTTCGCGCTTGAGAACGGTGAAAGTATATATATATTGTAGATCAGAGATAGTATGCATTCCGAGCTGATATAATCAAAAGAGGAGAGGTTCTTCGGAAACTGCGAGTTGTACTCGTGAATTTTTGAGCTGGTCACACCAACCCGTCGTCAGACGAAATAAATAAAAGTGAGTGTTAGAATATCGCACTAGACAGGCTGGCGTGACAGGACCGACAGACCATTTGCTTGTAAAAGGTGAGTCATGTTAGATTGTGAACTAGGGGAAGGGGGAGGTGGAACAACTGCGGGTCTCGGTGCTATAGGGGGAGGGTGGATGGTGGATCAGTTGGATTCCGGGTGACTGGGTTACCGGTAGTTGATGTGGCATTTAGGCGGGGGGCGGTGAGTCGTAAACGTAGACCCTCATAATGGATGTCCAGGTCAACATGGCGGTTGATACTGCCCGCACAGGAGTACCAGGCCTCGAGGAATTCCCTCGCTCCTTTTGTGTTGGCCATGGCGACGACCTCAGTTTCATCCCAATTGAATCGATGGTCGCACTCGAGTGCGTGCGCAAAGACGAGGGACAAAGGGTCTCGGCGGCGGATGGCTAGTTTGTGTTCATTAATGCGTGTGCCCAGGCGTCGACCCTTATGCCCAATATATACACAAGAGCAATTTGCGCACGGGATGCGATAAATTACGTGGTTTGTTGATTTTTTTGGGATGGGATCCTTTATTCGGGATAGTGTGGTGCGAATTGAGGATGCTGGCTTGTGAGCGACGTGTATACCAAGGCGATTCAACTGCCGAGCGATTACCTCAGAGGCCCCCTTCATATACGGCAGGGAGTAGAATTTTCGTGCCACAATTTCTCCGTTTGGGATGGGGCCTTGCGGTTGTGCCTGGTGCCTGAGGCAGTTCTTTCCAAAACTAACCGGATATCCGTTACATCGAAACAACCGATATAGGTAAGCGAGCTCTTTTTTAAGGATATCATCGCTGTTGCAGTAACGGTATGCCCGGTGGAAAATAGTTCGGACACAGCTTCTTTTGTGAGCTGCTGGGTGGTTGCTTCCATAGTTGAGGATAATCTCAGCATTAGATCCTTACCTATGGACGCTTGTTGTGAGATTACCATAATGTAGCTTTTGGATTTTAACGTCCAGAAATGGCAGGCTGTCTCCCACTGCCTCTTCGCGAGTGAACTGTATGGCTGTGAAACACCATTCAGCCTCTGATGCAGTTGCTGAACTTCGCAATTCTTTATTACGATAAAGGTGTCACATACATATCGAAGCCAGATTTTGGGCTTGAGAGTTTGGAAAACCTCTTCTTCAAGTCGTTGTAAAACCAATTCGGCGAGTAGTCCTGATATTGGCGAGCCCATCGGGGTGCCCTTTACCTGTTGGTAGTACTTATTGTCGAATTGACAGTAACTTCTAAGGCAGAGTTTGAGCAGTTCTATAATATGTTGCGTTGGAATTTCAACGGGATTGTTCTGTAGGCGTTGAGCTACGCATTCAATTGCCAAGTCATGCGGTTTGGAAGAAAACAAGGCAACGACATCGAAAGACAAGATGCATTCATCAGTACTTACTTTGAGGCCTTTGATCCTTTGGAGGAATGCGTGAGAGTTGTTAATGCTGTATTCGGATCCATGCGTTAGCTGCTTCAGGTGCTTGTACAACCACTTAGCTATGTTGTACGTAGGTGATCCGATCAGTGGCACTATGATCCTCAGTGGGACATCCGGTTTGTGCACTTTCGGTAGACCGTATGCGAGTGCGATACGGGGATCTCTGAAGGTCATAAACTTTGAGTCAGCCGAACTTATGACTTTCAGGCGAGCGAGCTCATTGGTCTTTTTCTTGATGGCTGTGGCTTGCTTTTTTGTCGGGTCTTCGGCAAGAAGAGTGTAGGCCTCAATATCACTGAAGATGTTATTCGCCTTATTAACGTAGTCTTTTTTTATCCATGATAACAGTAGCACCACCTTTGTCAGCGGGAACAACGACAATATTTTCATCCGATTTTAGTGATCGTAATTCTTGCGATTCCACGGCAGGTAGGGTTTGCTGGCGTCTTTTTTGCCGGAGGATACCGGTAGCACAGCTGCGTATGTCCGCGCGCATGTCACCTGGATGGGCAGAAGTCAGTAGAATGGATTCAAGGCCGGCTAGGAATTTGGTAGGTGTAGTATCCATGGGATTGAATCCTAATCCCTTCGATAGGAGGTTGAGTTCAGCAGGCGAGAGATTCCTTTTAGAGAGGTTATCAAATCGGATGGCCATGTTCTTTTTGGTCGTAGGGCGGACCAGAGATTGTAGTTTATCCTGGAGATCAAGTCTCTTCTTCATTCTCGCATCCTTGACGGTGGAGTTAATTCTTTTCTGTACATTATCGAATACGTCTTCGGGTAGGGCTGAAGTGCATTGAGATTTGACGTCAGTAATTATTGCCGCGAATCTGCGAAGACGGTTGTGCACGTCAGATATTATAGCATTAAAAACGCGCCATCCGTATTTGCAAGCAAGTGATCTGCCTGTCTCATTCGGTAATGTCGGTTTGAAGAGAAGCGATTTCGGTAACACACTGTGATTGCGACAGCGATGGAGAAAGGTTAGTTGTTCGAAGGTCGTCGCCTGTCTCTGTGCGAATTTCTCCCAACGTCTGGTAAGAATAAGCGTTTGACGCCCAAATATATGTTGCAGATCAGAGATAGTATGCATTCCGAGCTGATATAATGAAAAGAGGAGAGGTTCTTCGGAAAATGCGAGTTGTACTCGTGAATTTTCAAGCTGGTCACACCAACCCGTCGTCAGACGAAATAAAGAAAAGTGAGTGTTAGAATGTCGCACTAGACAGGCTGGCGTGACAGGACCGACAGACCATTGGCTTGTAAAAGGTGCGTCATGTTAGATTGTGAGCTAGGGGAAGGGGCAGGTGGAACAACTGAAATTCCTTCCTTTCTTTATCCACATTTTAATTCTCCTTTTTCTTTTCCCCTCCCTGCATGTTTCCACCTTTCGGTTTATGTCTTAACCAGATAAATCAGTGTTCTAACCACTACAATTTCCAACCGGCGAGTGTGCCACTCAATGATCTCTTCCTTTTTCACACTCCACCGGCAACCGACTTCGGTGCCCATCTAAATAAGCACGAGTTAGCCACCCTGCTCCAAAAATGTCACACTTTTAACGCCTTAAACCAGCCGATGACATCGGAAACAGCACCAATTTCTGCTGCCGCTTCTGCTAATGAAAGCCGTCAGGGGGCGAGGGGTTTGGTTACTGCGTCTGCCAGTTGCCATTTGAACGACAACGACGTTCACATACCGCCAGGTCACGTGTTGCGGCTGAAGAGGCGCTTGGCTGCCACGGTTGGCGCCAAGACCTCGGCGGCCGCATCGGCCTCAGTGCCCTCTGACCTGCGCCGACTGCCTAGCCAAATCGCGGGCGCGGAGCAACTGTTTGGGGGTCTTTTCACGTCGCCGCCGCCGCCGCCACCGCAGCAGCAGATGACCGCAGCTGCGGCCTTGTTACCGCCTTCTCCAGCGCGGCCATCCTTTTCGGGCCAGTTCTTATCTCGCAGCCCCTCCGTCCGATCCGATCCCCTGGACTCTACTGCAGCCCTGCTGAGCATGCGCCGTGCTGTCGCGCAGATGGCAGCTGCGACAGCCCTGCAACGCTCCAGACGGCCGTGCGAACATGTGGTTGGCGAAAATCTGCCCACAGACACTACCGCCGGCTGTCAACACCGAAACTGTCAGCAAGCCATCCCCGTCAGTAGCAAGTCCGTTCATACCCAGACGGACCACCCTCTTCATCCCGATCGTCATAATCAGCAACAGCAGCAACCGGCACAGCGCTGGTACGACATCCACCCTCACTCGCAGCCGCCGCAGCACCGACAGCATTTTCGTACCCCGCTGGAACACGAGAGTGGCGCGGGGACACTGTCGCATGCGGCCTCCTCGTTGATGCGTGATCTGTTTGACCCACGGACCACGGCGTTGACATTGAACTCTCTCTCCGTCTCCTCCTCGGGTATTGGCGATGAGGAAGAGGAGGAGGAGCAGGTTGATGCCGAGGATGACTTCATTCCCCGAGCAGACTGCCGTGTCTGCAGCAGGCAGCATGTGGGTGACCAGGGCACACGCCAGGCTGCGCTGCCTCCCTGGGTGCCACATTATATGCGAGAAGTAGGTCCTCTATGACGCACTGGCACGCCACCTCCCGAGCTGGGAAACCCCGCTGCGCTTCTTATTGCCATCTATCTCCGTGCCTGCATGCACACCGTACACCGCCCCTTTCTGCGAGTGACGTCACTCTGAGCACATGTTCAACGTCTGTCCATGAGGCGGGCTTTTGTATGATCCTGCATAGACATCACTTACACATGAGGAACTGGCACTCACCGATCAAGTTAAGGGACATGCTCGTCCCATTGTCTTTTGAGCTTTATCTAGAGCCCTCCCATGCCGTCCCATAGAGCGTTCGATACAATGAATAACGATCCCGAGTTCGAATCCCAGGTGGTCCACACTTGTGATTGGGTATGACTGGCTCATGACGGCGAATAGCTAGAAATGGCCATTCCTGTCTCCCTTGTCTTTCCCGGTACTCCACCATATTTAATGACATAACCTAATTGCGCCATTGTTTGGGGTAGCATAATCAAAAGGACAGAATTTGCCGGCCAAGTCATTGTGTAGACAAGTGAGGAGACAGCGCAAATTATAGTCCACCACGCCTCTGCTATGCTCGTCGTTAACAAACAGTGTTCCATCGCCCAGTAGTGCGCCAATCATTTTTCTGTGAAACAGCAGGCAGACCCACATGAATGGTTACTTCACGTACATCAGCTGTATTTACGGGCCGTGGCATTGCCTATCTGGCACGTTGCGATTGGCTGACCTCTGAACACCAGTTTGGGCAGGGCCCTTGCGTATTTCTGGCTTCCGGGTGGCGTGCTAATCGATGAATCACACCCGCTCTTGGTAAACGAACCTGTTCTGTAGTATGGTGGTTCCCTGTCGTGTGCCAGTGTCGGCCATTAAGAATGGTGCCTCGAGGCCGGGTCCGCCGTAAAGGATCTGTCTTTCTCTACATGCATTCTCCAATAAATTCCGAAGACTGCTTCTATCCCCAAATGAGTGCAGTTTGTAGGAATCCTCGCTTACGCCTTTTAACCGTTTTGAGGGTAAGGATGACTTAAATGGCCGCCTAAGCAGGACACAAGAACGGGAACCGCCCGCAATACAGATGGCTTGGCCCCAAATTCCAGGGATTGCGTTTAAGGTGATGTTTAAGGCTAATTTTGACCATAGTGCTACTGCTTGGGATAGGGTTAGGGTTAAGTTTTAAGTTGATGTTAGGACTAGTGTTAGGTTTAGGAGCCGCCGCGTGGTCCCATAACAAATGCCGAACATATGGGATGCGCGTGCCCAGCATGGGCACACGTAGGTACATGCTCATGCCGTACCCCGCTCTCCCACTCCGTTGGAGTTGCTTCATTTGCGTCCGATACCGCCTCCGGTCTTCTTGCCTATGTCTTTACACCGGGCACAGGCGGGTAAGGGAACTGAGAGAGTGCGTTAGATGCAATGCAAGTCTGCTATCACTTAAAACTAATCCACGCGAAATTTACCGTCCCTGCACAACCCTTCTGTGAAGCATACGGTGGACATCGTCAGACTACGACGGTTGAACTAACGTTAGGGTTAGAACCCAGGGATATTTACTCTTCCTAAAATTATGCACTTGACATTTTTTTATTATTTTGGTAGAGCGTTCCGTGTCCTCTTTAGGGGTCATATAAGTCCTCTCTACTGTTTTAAGTTCTGCAAAGAGACCTTAACCTGCCTGGATTTGCATTTTGAGCACTCTGCTCCCCCTGTTACTTTGCAACTTTTGAACTCGCAAGTGGATTGACGTTTTTAAGCAAACACAAGTTGACTATCTGTGGGCGCCATTTCCGCTAACTTCTTGTTCCGGTCACCGAATCCCGACGTACCTGAGTGCTACCTTAAGTCCGAATGTCCCTCCACTGAGTACGATCAAACACGTGCCAAACGTGACTAGTCTTCCCGCGGAAGTTTGCTATTATTGAGGGTTGTCTCGAAAACCTGCCTCTGCCTCATTTAACATCCTTCTTCATGTTGGAATACGGTAGAATGCGTAAACTGGACCAAAGGTCTATCAGCACCGAGCGATTCCAATAAACTCCGAAAACAGAATCAACGTTGATACGATTCTTTCGGATACTTGCTAACCACCTCAATACCCTAAACCGGGGTACCTAGGTTTGCGTTCTAGCGGGGTTATTTAGGCAGATCCATCCGGGATATCGGGGTGCAACATTACTATCCCTCAGAACTACCTTCGTTGGCCAAGTTCTGTTCTGCCCTCCACAGAGTCCTCTCTGTAGGCAACGTTTTTGTACTCCCTATTCTCGCACTTGGGGATGGGATTTGCATCTCGCACGCCTCCCCATTATTCACTTTTTTAAATGGTGACCCCTGCATGCTCCAACTGCTAACCGCTGGCTGAACAGCTCAGTGTCTGCATGCCTTACCTTCCTGCTAGGAGAGAGCTCTGTCAGTTCTAACTTTCACACCACGTACTTCAGATTGTCAAGGTAATTCAGGAGGAGGTGTCAAGCGTTATGCAAAAGGAAATGCAGAAGGCCTTGGAGGCGCACAGGGACCTCATTCGTGCCACGATGGCAGTCGAAACTACAGCAACGTCAGTGATAGTCCCCGCCTCTGGACTGCCCTCCGCAGACCCCGATGCACGCCAGTCATCCTCAGGGAACTCGACCTTTCCCAGGGCCATGGCCGCGAGCTCTGTGAAGCCTGAAGTGCCTGTACCAGGATATGAGGCGGTGTCTAAGGTGCGTCTGCGCGATCCTCATACTCACTGCCTGTTTTCTGACATGTCACTGTGGTGTTTTTTGGAGACACTTAAATCTTCCTCCTACACGGAATGAATTCACATCTCCCCAAAAAATATGCAGCTTGCTTCAAAAGTTTGGGGGGAATGAGTATTTTTAGAAAGGGAGAGCGCAAAGACAACGCATGGGGTAGTTATAGGTCCAATGGTAGAGGGGCGCTCACCGATCATTTACGGGACTCATTCGTTCTGTTGTACCTTGGGGCTCACTATAGATCCCCGCCAGCAGCCGCACAACTACTATAAGTAGAATAAGCAGATGAATATTGCCGGCAAAGACAAGGGAGACTGGAATGACAAATTCTGGCTTATTAGCTGTCGTTGTCTTGCCGGTTTAGATAGAGAATATAGACATTCGCGGATAAACGCTCACCGATTTTTAACGGAACTCACTCGTCACCCACAGTGCGATCAATTGTTTTCAGGCCTGCGAACGGCTTCCATGACGCGGGCAGCAATTTAGCGTAATTTAACTCTACTCACATAGCCAGCATACGTTTCGGTGTAGATGAGCAGACCAAAGGACCACTCTATTCTCCCGTGGCGAGCTCGCATGCGAATTCGCAAGATCGTATTTATGAACTATGAATTCTGATGCTCGATCAGTTTCCTTACTCAAAAACGTGCCTTAGATGTGGATATTTGCCTCGATTGATCGAGACTTCCAGTCCTGTTCTCTCTCACTGGTTGTTCTAGAGAATTTCTACCTTTTCATTTACTCAAACCTAAATCGCTAATTTGGCGTAAATCAGTCTACACTAAGATCGGTAGACGCAGACCGAAAGTGGATATGGATATTTGGGCCGAGTCTGTCACGGCTATAGATTATTTTCTGGGAGATCTAAAAATCAGCAAATTCAAAACTGGAGTACCCGGAGAATGCTGAGGGACTCACTGACCAGCTTAACCTCACTCATTTCTCTATCGTATTCAAAAGATATAACCTAGTGCCCATGAACATTTTTCAATGTTCGTGGACTACGTTTTCTACTTACTGAGCGGCAGTAAAGGCCTTGTAAGATGCTCTTCGGATGGACAGTCGACAGTCTCAAAAAATACCTTAATCATACACTTTCTTAAAGTGAAAACCTAGCCTTTCTTCGTGTGTAAAATTTAAAGAAGACGCGATTGGCTATAAAATGAGTACAATAAAGGATATTTAATGTATGTTTTCTGTAAAAGGTATTGAGTTATAAGGTCATCGAAAATCAATAGAAAATGCCTACTAATTAATTAGTAATTTTGTTATCGAGTGTACTTTTTACAGGCGGCTGAACTAAATGCATTCGAAAGCCGGTATCCTGACGTGTCTGAACTATTGTGGGATTATGTTGCATAATGATCGATATTGCAAACCCAATTCCTAATTTAAATCGCATTTCAGGATTTCGGTAAAGGTTTAATGAGATCGGCCACTGATCGAAGGTCAACTGACACCCTTCTGACCGATTCTGAGCCCCCACCAAGGACTGAGTTCTTTTCTGCAATAGACCATTCGATATTCACTCGGATGTTGAACAGAGGAATGCCTCTTGTCGCCCGTTCTATTCATCAAAGTCATTGAGCGAACGCTCTCAGGGACTGTACGTTGTTTTCTTATTTTCAATCTGCCACTGAACGCCGCCTGAACAATGTCCACCTGCGCCATTACTGTGCCAGAATATGCAAGATAATGGACAACCGCATCACGCCCTTTATCTTAGAGAGGCGGTCACATGATTATTTGGTGAACTTTGAAAATCTCATCTTTTTGGGACAGGATGTTTAATTTCTGCCGGTATCCTTCCGTCAGTAGTATGCCTTCATCTCATTCGATGTCAGTTCGTGTCTTTTCGGCTCTCCCTTCGGCTCCTTTTTACTCATGATCACCATCTCCCGCTCGCGATGAGACGCCTTCGGCGCTCCATTATCCTACCAAGGTCTTTTATCCTTTTGCAGACCGCTGCCACCGCCACACCTCCTCCTCCTCCTCCGCCGACAGAACCCACTTTCACTCCTGAACAGGTACGCATCCAAAATTAATGCGTCTATTGGTTGCTTACTTCTGGCTTAAGATAAGCCAGGGGCTCCTTTACCATTGGGTGGTAGTCAGGCTGGTAGACATTAAAAACCAAATAAAACTGAAGCATCTAAAAGACAGGTTTGACTGGCTCATGGTTCATAACGCACCGGGGTGTGTAGTGTCACGCGTAGGTGCAGGCTCACTTCACGCCAGCCACTTGCGCCCGATCTCGCCTCCGGTATTCTGGGAAAGAGCGAGCAAGCGAGGCGCGGCTCTTCCCACATGCCTTAAAAGTTGACTGCTAAAGAGGAGAAGGCAGGACTCAGAGCTATGCCTAACCCACTGGAGTGCTTCTCCGCAGCCCGAAGTGTACAGTAGGCATACAATATCATCATACAATATTATTATATATATATATATTCATTATATATTATTATATATATTATATTATATTATTATATTATTATTATATTATCATACAATATCATACAATATCATCATACAATATTATTATATATATATATATATATTATATTATCATACAATATCATCAACTGTCAACCGCACTTCTGAGATGTGTTTTCGTTGTAACAGTAATGATTATGCCGCCTGGATTCCTAGATATTTCGGTGACGCCTGGATTCCGGCTCTTGTACAAGCTGCTTTTTCGACCGTCTGTAAAAATGACTACTTCTGTAGCCTAAATGTTTTGCATGGACTTTCAATGCCCTTATAAATTCAAATGTCTTTTGTAGAAAAGATGTGCGAACATATTCTTTCGTGGACTCATTTCTTAGAAAATTACGTCTCCTTCTAACTTCATGCTTAAAGAAATGGTATCTTCCGTTTTTTCAAAAAAATTCTAATTGTGAGATTTTGAGTGCAGTTTGTGCAGGCGGTCGAAAGGAAGCTCCTTGAAAAACCGGCATTTAAGCAAAAAAGCCCATTTCAGAAATTCTGTTGTCATTTCAACTGCATGTCTATGTGAGGGTTGGACTGCTGTGGATCCTTCCGTTAGGAAATTCTCCCTTACAGTACTAAAGAAGTACCCTGGATTTTCCGAGAAAATGCCTGTTAGGCTAAGTCCATCCACGCTGCAGTAACTAAGCGGCCGTTCTTAAAAACAAGGTGTAGTTTGGTTTATAAATTAATATATTTTTAAATCAAAAGAATTTTTAACTAAAAACTCAAATTTCAGATATGGCCTTTATTAAAAATCACACAAATAAGGTTAAATATAAGGTTGTATAGGGACGAGGGACGCATCCAGAAGGAGCAAGTAAGGAAAAATAATAACAAAGAGCTCAACGGATCAGTACTGTGTTGACTGGATGTTTGCATTCAAGAGAGCATAAAATCTGCCAGACACGGAGGTAGGCCGGTGGTCTCTAATGGTTTGTTCAATGTGATTATTTAGCACAAAATGAAAGGACTCTTCTTTGCCTCTTGTGTCACTGCCTTTTGGTTATCGCAAAAAAATACTTTTCGATATGCTTATGATCTGAGCTGTTGGCATAGATAAAAGGAGATCGGAGGCCGCATGCGAAGGAGGGCTGACTGTTGTCTAGAAAGTTAGGTTAGGGTGGCAAGCACTATCACAGTAGCAGAAGAACATTGGCGATTACTGCCTAGCATACTAGCCGCTGTGCGCCTGCTAGTGGGACTCGAGAGTAAGCCTCAAGGCAGAGCAGGACGAGGGAGTCCCGCAGGCGATCGGTGAGCGTCTATCAAACCATGCGTTATCAGATTCATGCCTCCTTAGAGCGATGAACAGGAGAATTATTATGTAAAATTAGGCTATGAATTCTGCGTCTATGAATGCCGTTGTAGCAGAAGACATCTTGTACAAGATCAGTGAAAACCTTGCTTTGCAATTATGGTATCAAGTCTGCGTCTATGGATACCGTTATAAACGAGGTAATTCTTTACGACGTCAAGGAACACCTTGCTGTTGATGGCGTCCGTAGTCTACCGTCTGACTGGCTGCTCTCCATCAACTGTCGGCAGTTCTTGAAGGTTGCCATTGGTGCTGTGTGCTATATTGGAAATGTCTTTTCACATGTGACCATCTCGGTCGAATTCGCGGACTTATCTTAAAGTAAGCCCTCATCGCAGCAGTACATGCTCTTCCAGAATGAGGGCCTGCAATTTATTTTCTCTGACAAGTTTCCTACTTAAAAATGGCTTGATGTTGGCCGCATGCTTGTGAGGTTCCATTCCCTGCATCCTCTTCCTAATGATGTGCATAGAGAACATCGGTAGATGTTCCCTGGGACTCATCTCAATGGGCATATAGTGATACTTTTAGTGGATAAAATCTCTTTGACTGCTTTGGTCCGCCCTACTTAGTTCTAAGCACGATTTTATCATTATTAATTACTACTACAGAGAAGCATTGCTAATGACCCATACGGCAATCCTTCCGCTTCTATTTTCATTGTCCGTTAGTAGTCCTCTGCAGATGGAAACTGGCTGCAGCGTTCGAATCAATCACCAAAGGTCGCAGGTTCGAATCCAAGGTGGTCCACACTTGGGATTGTGTATGACTGGCTGATGACCGCTAATAAGCCAGAAATGTCCATCCTGGTCTCCCTTGACTTTGTCGGTTCTACTTAAAAATCATATGCTGTACATTGCTATGTGATCGCCTGCGAGGGCTCTAACGTGAGCTCCGGGGCACAAAGGAACATGCATGTTCGTCAAGCAGATCGGTGAACCGCACACTATCATCATATTGCCGATCGCAACCGACAAAACAACGAGCCCGTGGCTCAATGGTTGAGCGTTCGACTCAACTACCCATGGTCGCGGATGCGAATCGCAGGTGGTCCACACTTGGGATTGGATATTACTGGCTGATGACGGCTAACAAGCCAGAAATGGCCATTCCTGTCTCCCTTGTTTCTGTCGGTTCTACTTAAAAAATATATATATCGAAGCAAAGAAATTATTTGGGAAACAATAAGGAACTTGATGAAGTAAATTTTCGACTCGGGTTCCCCAGGTAGTCGTTAGACTTGTGGTAAGTGTGCAAAGCAGTTAAAATTTAAAAATCGTCGGAAAAATTGATATGAATGAATCATTCCTGTTCGTGACATCTCTTCTGGATTGGCTACAGCCTCTTCCAATTTTCTTTGAGCATTTAAGAAGCCTAGTTTGGCGAACGTACGCTTTCGATTATTCATCATCAGACCTTTACAATAATATAAGGGAGGTAGATTAACAAAAGTTTAAACATACAATAATCAGTCAGTATGGGGAGAGGGTTGAGGGCGTTCAGAGGTCAGGGGTTATAGTCTAGTCCTACAGAGACGAGGGCTGGGGAGGGGAAGGGGAAGATGTACGGCAATTATCTAGGTAACTGGTTCGTCGCTGTGACGCGACGTGGCGGCATCTGCGTTCACACCTCCTGCCACGTCGCGTCGCAGCGACGAAGCAGTAGCCTAGATAATGGCCATACACCTTTCCTCTCCCCTCCCCATCCCTTGCCCCTATAGCACTAGACTATAACCCTGACCTCTGAACGCCCTCAACCCTCTCCCCATACTTACTGATTATTGTGTTGAAATTTTTGTTACTCTACCCTCCCTTATATTATTTTAAAGGCCTGATGATGAATAATCGAAAGCGTACGTTCGCCAAACTTGACTTCTTAGATGTGGGTATCCTCCCATGGTTTGTTTACTACTCCCATTTGTCTGAAGACGAAATGGCGAGCCAGCCTCGAAAATTTACACCATTACGTTATTTTTTTCCCAAATACGTGATTAACTTGCGTCGCTTTGCGTTCAGTGGCATGCAGGACTTCATATTTCCGACGAGTTACAGAACCGTAGCATACAGATGCCCCTACACCGGCTCCAACACGCCCATCCTGTCGCATCAATCTCCTTTTCGTCTCTGTCATCTTTGCCGTCAGCGCAATTTCAGTGAAGATAATTTAGAGGAATCTCGCGCTTCTTCTGTCACAGATGTTTGTTTTACTGACTTACTTCGCTACTTCTCGATTTACGTCGGACCCCGAAGTGACAAATTACGATGTGTGATGTCTCACCCGTTCGACACTCCTTAACCTGCGTTTATTCTGCTCTTTCAGGAGACTCCCAAATGTCCCGCCTGTGGCCTAAAATGCGAACATCGCCTTCACTTGGAGGCCCATTTAGAGACGTGTCTATCCCCACAGCACTAATTGGTCACAGGTCCTCACCTTTTTCTACCAAACATCGGTTTCTTTCCCCAAATCGTGAGAACTGCCACCAAAGACGCCGTCCCATTTGCTTTTATATCCTTCCTCACTTATCGCAAGTTCCCTTCTCATTTTCACTACCTTTGAACAATTTTACATTGCGTTTGACCGTACGCATGCCTGCACACGCGTTCCGTCGTGAGGACTTCAAGCCGAAACCAAAACCTCCGTCGCCCCTCCTCCCCTGTTTGATCATGTTCGTAGGACTCGGCATTTGTCACTCGTTCCCCCTAACGCTGATGTTAAAGAAAACAGACTCATCAGAGTTATAATAACTTCCGAACTGTTTTGCCTTTTTTGATTCTTGTTGCCTTTTTTATCCCATCCGGCGTCTCTTTGGCTGTCACGGCCAACTTCCTCGTCGTGCATGCGGTCACACTGGATAGAGCGCTCTAGGGGGTCGGCGCTCAAATGTAGTGATATTGATGAGGTGGAAACACAAGACCCGTCCCTTGATGATGGAATGGTTGCTCAGGATGCACGATTTAGAAGCAACAAGACAACCTGCACAGGACGACATGTTTTCCTTTGGTGTACAGACGTGCTAACAGCAGAATTGCTCGGGCATAACACTTGCTATCACCTCATCAATTACGACGCACTAAGAGTGGTTTCTTAGAAGATTGCCAACTAACTGGGTAACGGAATCGGAGAGGCGAGTTCCAGGAAGTAATCGTGAAGAGGAGACATGATCACTGAAACTAGAGAAGGTCTTTCTACCATGAATACATTGCATCCTAAGAAATGAAACAGAGCAACACGCTACCTTTCCTAGATGTCCTCATATTCAGAGAGGATGATGGCTCAATAAGGCGCTCTGTCTTCCATAAAAATAATTGGAAAGGGCAATGCTTGTACTTTAAAAGCTTTGTACCAGTACAATGGAGACGAAATCTGGTACATAGTCTTTTGCAAAGGGCGAGAAATATTTGCTCTATTGAAACCCTAGGTACAGAAATTGCCTGCATCAAATCAGCCTTACTTAACTTTGGATATCCTGTACGCTTCATTCAAAAATACAACCCCTTACAGCAAAAAGTGACGGAACATTCAGTTCCGAAAAAAGCCCGTTATCATATATCTACGCTTTACTGGTGACAAAATTTCTAATACAATCAAGCAACGATTACACTGCACCATAGGAAGAACATAAAATGCAGCTGAGCTCATCTTTATCAGACCTACTAGAAGCCTGCCAATCAACCATCCAAAGGATGCCTTGCCATTGCACGCAACCCAAATTGTGGTTATGAATTCACATGCACTTTTGAATGCAAGTACATTGGGCGAACGCAACGACAATTGGCAACCAGGGCCGCTGAACATTTGCTTATTGGTTGTTTAAACAAGAAAATAAAGTAACACGTTCTTCGATTACTAAACAACTATTAGACAGTGGTCACTATGTAGACCTAAAAACAGCTTTTCGAGTTCTTGCTGGGGCACGAACAACTCGGACTTTGCGGAACTTGGAAGCGGCGTATATACGTAGGGAGAAATCCAACCTTTGCAAGCACTGGACCAAGTGGTCAATTTACAATTGTCCTGGTGATTTTCACCCCTAGATGTTACAGGGCTGTAGTTGTCTTAGCTCCTCCCCACATTTTCTTTCATCTGAAGTTTTAAGTTAACGTATTGACCTTAGTATTCTCTAAGATGTCCTCTGACTCTTGCTGTTATGTATTAATTTTCTGTAAATTCAAACTGCTGTCCACTTTCATTCGTTATCTGTGTTATGCAAAGATGGGTTGCATTTGATAAGCCGTCATGAAATTTGTCGGTACCAGTAAATCCTGCTGTTTTGGATTCTCACTCGAATCCATCATCGGAGACAGAGTGAGATAATGATATTAGATGGCCCAGGTTTTTCAGTAGCAGTGGCCAATCCAATACCCTTATCTAACTCTGCCTCTGATGACGGATTCGAATGAAAATATACAAAACGTCAAACGAATAAAGCTCTTGTTCCAGTGATCGCATCTCCTTCTTCTTGACTGGTTGACTTAATGCTTCATTGGGATGCGGGTCAGGCTGCAACATGAGCCACTCTTAATGTATCTTGTTAAATGCGCGGTTTGGACAGGTCGTGTGTGTTGCACGCGTAGATAGGCTGCCTATCTGTCAGACAATGCACCCACGAGCACATCACTCGTCCAGATTTTTTTCATCGGAGCAGATGCAGGGGAGGGTGCAAAAATGCTGCACATGCCTGCCTCAATATGGCGCGTGAAAGGCACTACCGGTCAACCTTTTATCGTGGAAACCCGCGAAAGTCCGCAGTGGCAACGATCATTTTAAAGTCACTATGGGACTTAATGTGCCAGTCTGTTCCTGAGTCAATTTTAACTCTACAAAGATACTCTACGGTGCTGACCAAATTCTCTGGTCGTTTTCGTACCTGTTGTTCGCTATGGAGAACTGCTAGTCGTTTGGTTGGATTATGTACGTTACCTGCGACGACGGGCTCGGTTGAAACTTAAGAAGTTCAGATGTGCTTCCACCGACTATTCATCTGTACACATGCGCACAGTCAATGCTATTTGGCTTCACGCTGGCAACTGCCTTCCCCGCCTATATAATGATGCTCTCACAGGGAGTAACGTTGGATGCGCGGGAGGGCAGATGGTGTGTCACCAACTAGCGATCTCTATGGCACCACTGCGTGAACTTGAACAGGCACCACCTCTCTCCAAGCACTGTGCTATTGTATTCGCGCACGGTCCTCAGCATGGCTGTGGCCACCCCCGGTTCGTTCGGATCCAGTGTCCTCGCTGGTCGTTCTCCTCACTGCCTGTAGATCCGTCGTACCGGATTTGGAGAGTTCGACCATTTCTCTCCTCCAGCGAAGGAAACCTTGAGGCCTTGACGGAATCTGTTGAACCGGCCTTCTCAACGCCTAGAGGTAGTCAGAACGATAGATCGAGGGCAGCAGCACAGATTTCATGAGGTGGAATAAAAATAACGCACCATAGCCGCCTCAATCATGGTTATTTGACAGCCCAGATGTCGTCGCGATGTTGTGCCAGCAGGTGCAAATTGCCTCGACCGACTTTGTGAACTTCTAACCCCCCCTTTTTACGAAACTACATTTTGGTAGGGCGATATTCTCACTGTAACCGAGATCACTCAACCCACATCCTGTGGGCAATGAGCGACCGTCAAAACGGTGGAGAACACTTCCGAAAACGCAATCAATGACGAATTTAAAGGCATATAAGTAAGCACCCTTATGAGACGCCTGATGAATGGGATGAAGCTTTGTGTCGGCAATATTCATCAGATCACTACGCCCTTGGGGATGAATTGAAATAATTTTCAGATGAGTCAATTGCTGAAAACTTGTTAGGACTCGTATAGGGACGGCTGCTGAACGGGTGCCGCGCTGTTTGAAATTTCTAGCAACAAGAAGACCGATTTTACTCGAGTCTTTGCACTGAAACAAACAGTCCACAGGCATTAATTGGTTCAAATTATTGAATCAATTAATTGAATCTTCCGTCCAGTTGCCTTCGATACCCTCACAGTTTGACCATGAGAGTTCTCCAAATCGAGCACTGTCGGAAATCTTGGCCTACACAACCTACCATTCCAATCCATTCCCTAACGGATCCCCAGGGTTTCTGAGGACTTTGATTCGACTAGGACAGCTCCCCAAATAGAGCAACCTGCCGGAAATCTTGGCTTGGCCTTAACAACCTACCAGTCCAATCCAGGCTCTAACTGCTAGTCAGGCTTTCTGAGGAGTATCTACAAAACAGGCTGAGTCGTTTATTATCCATATTCTGTCCAACTGATTGTGAAATTTATATCGAGTAACTCGTCATAACAAATACTTTTAACAACTTCCACTAGCAGACGTAATTAAGAACGTTCGAGGGATTCCATTAATTTGCAAAAAAGACGGAGTAGATAATTTATATACTGCTAGAGTAAAACCGCTGGAAGTGTAAACCTTCACCTAACCACCCTTTAATTCTTAAGTCACCACACAAGAATTCAAAAAGTCATGCCGCAAGCCGGAATTGAACCCGCGACCACCAACGCGATGGCAACGCTCGCTAAGAACTCGACCACCTCATTACGGTGGCGGGCGCTCTCTCAAATTAATATGCACGCTATTGACGACACTGCCATTTGTGGAGGCTGTCAGAAACTGTCCATCAAGCTAAACCAGCTCGAGGATGAGATAAGACAAATAAAATCTGCGCTAAAAGGCACCTCTCAAGCAGTAGATGCCACTCTGAAGTCCACTGAGCGACTTACCAGCAGTAAAACCATTGATACGCGTTCAAAGGGTATCCCAACAACTACTTCGACAGCGTCTACGACTACCGAACAACAAGTACCAATGCCGCAGAAAATAAACAGTCCGCCCAAAACAAAAAAAACCGTCCAAAACGCAAAACTGACACCAAGAAGGAAAAAGCCAATGGAAAACCGACTTCGAGAGATTCCTCAAAAAGCGCGAACACGGGGCTTTGACCATTGCATTGTCCTCCACAGAAAATACTGAGATTATCACAAGCAGTGGAATTGATTCCCCAACCGAAACTACCACCTGCGATTCAAAATCGTCGAACCCGTGGAATTCACCGAAACCCAAAAAACCGGATCAAAGCCAACACATAGCCAATCAGCATCCGCTCCGTCGTCACCAGTGCGCAACGTGAAACCTTCCCACCGGGTAGTGGAAGACAGCGTCGTAGGTACAAAAATGCCACTGACAGAAAAAAAAGTTTCATAATACAGGGACTACCTGAATCAACAGCTGCGACTCCAGTAGACCGATATTCTGAAGACATGAACCACTTTCGTGAACTTCTGAACAATATGCTGGAACCTAATACGTCGATTGAACTGGAATAAGCCTTCCGCCTTGGAAAACGGCCTCTGAAAGTTATCTTGACCAGTAGCCAGGAATCCAGTTTCATTCTATCAAGGCGCTTTAAGTTAAAAAACTCAAACCCTGGAGTTTTTTTTTCAACAGGACTTCTCACCTGCGGAGCGGAACAAACGCCATCAACTTGTCATCGAACTAAGACGGCGGCTCAGCGATGGGGAAACAAATTTGGTTATTTACAAGAACCAAGTGATCCATCGTCCATTGTTCTCCCCATGGAGAGACCCGTTCCGGATTACCACGCAGTTGGCCCAGTAAACAGGGTCTCACGCCCGACTGTTAGCCCTTTCCGAGCAACCGCAAACTAACATTCCGGTACACCAATGCACAGAGTATATTATCGAAGCTCGACGAGCTTAAGATTCATGTCTGCGATCTATCTCAAGATATAATTTCCGTAACAGAAACTTGGTTGTCCCAACACGTGGACGACCGAGAGGTAACTATGGCTGGCTACCAACTTTTTAGAAAAAACAGGAAAGAGCATCAAGGAGGCGGCGTACTCACATACGTGAAAAGCGAACTTACAGTATTAGACAAAACTTATAAAATCGCGTCTACTTCGGAGGCTATATGGCTATCCGTAAAAGTGCCAGGTACATCAAGTCTAGATGTCCTGACAGTCTACCACCCACCGAGAAGAGACCCCGTAGCCGATGCTTACCTGCTAGAGGAGCTTGAAAAGATTGCTACACGGTTGGATATCCTGATCATGGGTGACTTCAATGTGCCTCACATCGACTGGAGCTCAACCTGCGCACATAGTTCTGACCTAGCCTTTGACGGTTGTCTTCTGAGCACGACGCTAAAGCTACTTCTCACACAGCACATCACTTTTCCAACAAGAGTGTGCGAAGGACAACAGGCCAATTGCCTGAACCTTGTTCTCACAAAGTCGCAGGACAGCATCGACGAAGTGTCATGTCTACCGCCGCTAGGTAAAAGTGACCACGTGGTGCTGCGATGGGAGTACTCACTATTTTCTATACCAGCAAGACCCACAACAATCAGAAGGAATATATAACAAGGCGATTTCGGTGGAATGAGGGCCGAACTCATGCGCACTCAAAGGGAACCTTTATTCTTTGGAAACATAACCGAGGACTGGGAAACGTTCCGGGACATACTGCACAGGGTCATGGAAAATCACTGTCCAATTTTGAGAAAAAGGTTGACGAACAGACCGCGATGGCTTACGCATGCCTTAAAAATAAAAGTTATCAAAAAGCGGAGATTGTGGAAAAAAATCGCTTACGGACGGAAATCCTGCATCTCTAAATGCGTACAAAATGTAGAGAAATCGGGTCAAGTGCCTTTTTGTTAGAACAAGACAGGCTTTTGAAGTGGACCTGTTGAACCGGGCCACCGTGAACCCGAAACTGTTTTACAGTTGCCTCAGGCAGAATACACGGAACAAGGATCCGATACCCCTACTGAGGACCGCTGAGGGCTTAGACCTAACTGAAGACGGTGCGAAGGCTGATCATCTTCCGGAATTTTTCCAGTCGGTTTTCAAAAAGGAAACGAGTTACGATTACCCTACCAATGGCTTCGAAGTGGATACAATAGTCGAAACTGTTCATTTCACCGAGACTACTGTCCTCAAGGAACTGTTGGGGTTAAAGGAATCCAAGTCTCCGGGTCCCGATGAAGTACCTGCCAAGCTCTTGAAAGAGTTAGCGAGAGAGTTGGCAAAACAACTCTCTACGCTTTTCCAATCATCCTTCCAGACCGGAAGTCTACCAGCCGACTT
Source organism: Schistocephalus solidus (assembly GCA_017591395.1). Lineage (NCBI taxonomy): Eukaryota > Metazoa > Platyhelminthes > Cestoda > Diphyllobothriidea > Diphyllobothriidae > Schistocephalus > Schistocephalus solidus. The sequence continues at coordinate 38,516 of WEDG01006500.1, forward strand.
GAAATCCGCATGGATTACGCCGCTTAATAAGGGTGGAAGCCGGGTTTCTGCAAAAAATAATCGACGGGTCAGCCTAACTTCAGTTTGCTGCAAAATAATGGAAAAAATAATTAAGAAACAACTAATACAGTTCCTAGAACATAACAATCTGCTATCCGAGGTCCAGCATGGTTTCCGTAGAGGTAGATCCTGCGTCACAAATTTGCTTTTTGTTTATAACCTTGGAATGAGGCGGTCGATAGAGGAAACACAGTCTATATCGACTTCAAAAAGGCTTTTGATAGCGTGCCGCACCACCACCTTCTTTAAAGACTCAACCGCATAGGTGTAAGAGGTAGACTTCTGACATAGATAGAAGACTTCTTAACTGGCCGCTCACAAACTGTCCATTGTTCATTGTCTACATCAACGATTGTGCCAACGAACTGGACTGCGATATTGCCATGTTTGCCGATGATCTCAAACTGCGGCTGATGAAGAGAACTTGCAGGCAAACTTAAATCGACTCCAGAAATGGTCAAATGACTGGCTCTTGCCGTTTAATGAGAGCAAGTGCAACATCATACGAGTCGGGAAAAGCAATCCTTCGAACCGTACGGTTTAGTCTGAATGGCATTCCACTGAAAGAAATGGATTTCCAAAAGGACCTTGGAGTCGGGATCATGCCCTCGCTTAAACCCTACCTACATTGCGCAAAGGTAGCGAAGTCAGCCATGTCGATTCTGTACCTCGTTCAAGAGCTTTTGCAGCCTTCACTACCGACTGCTTCGTTAAAGTCTTCGGAACATTCGTGCGGCCACAGTTGGAGTCCGCTTTTCAAGCTTGGAGACCCTGGGCGGCGAAAGACATCAACATCCTCGAAAAGGTCCAAAGGCGAGCAACAAAACTTGTCCTTGGACATAGCTCACAGCCTTTTGAAACACGGATGTCGAATCTTAATCTCTTTCCCTTGCGCTATAGACAGCTTCGGGGGGACCTGATACTAACATTCCGCATACTACGCATCCAGGACTGTTGTCTCGTCCAGGTGATTTCTTCGAGCTAGCCACAACAACGAACTTGAGAGGTCATCTTCTCAAATTACGCATGACTGGAGCAAGGCTAGACACTCGGAAGTACTTCTTCTCCAAAAGAGTAGTCGAAGCTTGGAATAGTCTTCCTGTAGATGTTGTTATGTCGGACTCCTTGGAGGTTTTTAAGTGAAAGTTAGATCGATATAATGGTGTGAGCTACAACACGAACTAAAATCTGCAAGAGTTACGACAGCAAATAAGGTATTTATGATACTACTAGCTATATGTAAGTAACATTTCTTAATGTTTGTTATTTTCGTTTGAGGTCTGGCACTCTCCCATAATTCCCATGTTGGGGTCCTCAAGGTCTTCGCTGCTTAATTATTTGCCCATCTTGGTGACACCGTAAGTGTTCGTATCAGCTGAACCTGGCGGCCGTCGTCCATGAGGTGTATGAACGTTCTCCCTTGGTTCGAACTGCAATGGACCGAGGATGATCTGGGCATATATTTCCGCCTTTGAAATCCCTCAACGGACTCTGCAATCAGCAAGGGAGCATCTGGCTGATTCATGTAACCTTCGCAATGCCCCCCGTTGGACCCCCCCAAAGGTGACAGTTTTTTTCTCCTAAATAGCACCGGGAGGTTTTTCACTGTCTGCTCTTTTTTAACTATGTTGGCCTCGCCAACATATCGAGATAATATTTTTTGATACCACAACTCGCATGTACAAATAGGGAATTCAAAGGTGACTCACCTACATATCCCTCAAATATACTGATACAAATATGCTGCATCTCTACACCGAACAACGTTTATGGGTGAATATTACATACTCCTAGAGTTAACTGTCATATCCTCTACGGAGCCATTCCCAATGTAGTTTCGGAAATAGCTAAGTCACTCGGATTATTTCCTAGAGGCAGCCATTCTAGCATCCAAGGACCGACTTTGCTGTTTTCTGAAACAGAATATGTAATGGTAATCTAGTGACTGCCCACATTTCCTTTTGACCGGCATGCAACTTCTTGACATGGGCATATTAATTCTGATCTAGTTCTTCACCCAGACCACGACTACAGGCTCACGCGATTTTCAAGCAGATACACGCATGTACAGAATCTCCAGGTCACGACAATAATTTCTGGCACTGGGCTGCCTCAATTTGAATAAATCTAGACACTGGGCGTGACCCTTTGGGAGCGGTTTCCCATTTGTTTGGTGGTGGTACAGAGGACTCGGCGTTTATGAGCTCTAAAATCACACAAACACCGTTCACTAAGGCCTCCTGCCGTGGTTGACGCTACAGACCGGTAGTGAATTTGACGGCACAGAGTTCACTGGCACACAAACAAATAACATCGACTCAGCAAGCCTTCAAAGGGCCGCCAGGACAAACGGGACCCGAAACAAGCGCAATACATGCGTCAGTACGTCAGTTTCACGTGGTGTCACAGGGCTGAATGGGGGAGGTGTGCAGAGAGGAAATCAGGAGACAATAGCCATAATTTAGTAGTACAAACGTCAGTCGCTACCAAGCATACTATGCGCTCAAGGCGGAAGGAACGTAAGGGAGATGGGAATTGTCAATCGCCGTAAACGAGGGCTACCACGCGCGTCTACAGATCGGGGGTGGCGGGACGCCTCTCTAGGTGTGATGAACGAAGATCACGAGCACCTCAGCAGCAATAATATCAGGCTTAAATATCAGTCACATACAAAAGGTCAAATGCTATAACGAAATTCTATCGCCCAATCAGCACACATCCGGAACCTTAAAACGAGGTGCCGTAGTGTGCGGCGGCGTCCGCCCTCGAGTCCAAGATACCCTCCTTCCAGTTAAGCCGCCATGCACAACCATCTCTGGTGAACCTCTGCCTATTAGTTTCATAAACGACGGGAGGCACATGATTCATAATATGGTTGGGCTTGTCGAGGCTCGGTGGCGTGGAGGAGAGGAAAATCCAGCCCAGCAACCTTTGCTGCAACAGTATCAGATGGATTCGAAAAAACGAATCTGAAACGTCAGTTTATAAAGCTCTTGTCTCAGTGATTGCATCCTTTTTGCGACTACTTCCTCGACCTCACCTCTTCGCATCTATTAGCAAATAAGAAATAAACAATAACGAGGCGGCGACAGTTGCGGCCACGAAACCACAAGGTTAGCATTAAACTCCAGTGCAGCCTCGATCAGGGGACCCGGTTTCCGCACAACCAACACAGGAAAGGATTGAAAAGAAACGGTGGATGGATGAAGTGCGTCAACAAGTGCAGTTTACGAGAGCGTGATACGATCAAAAATGTGATAAGTTACACCCTTTGGTGAGTTTGAACTGCTGATACGGAAAAAAACTGGTGTATGAACGCCAACTGCAGAGCATTGGACAGTTGGTTAAAAGAGATGAAAATAAAGTAGAGAGGGGTGGAAACAGTATAAAAGCGGCTGCATTCGCATCTGTGTCCGCGAACGGCGCCAATCTGATAAAAGAAACAGAGGGCAGATGATAGCTGAAGAAAAAAGCGCCATGTCAAAGTCTAGGGTTGCGAAGCGAGACACCTTTCCAGGTGGAGTTCCAAGGCGACACGGTCGGGGCACGTGCGATTGCAGACAGGACACTCAGGAGTCTCCTGAAAGAGTGGAAAAGGTAGAGACTGATTCGGTAGCAGGCAAGATCCAGTAATAAGAAGCCATTTGCACTCCTCCGGGATTCCCCTGGTTATACTTTTAAGACACCAATAGGAAAGCCAACAAAAATTATAATCAAGAGTGAAAAGTGGCATTACGCAACGATTGCAAGCAGTGACAACGAGGAGTTTTGTGAGACGGTCAGTAGGCAACTGAAGTACAACCCCATTTGCTCAATGACTTCGTCGCAGCTCGGTACAACACAACCTCTAGACCTCCAACTTATGGTACAGAGGGTGTAGCACTTACAGTGTCCGAGAGAGCGTTACAGAGCATCAAAGTTAGTGACTAAAAATACGAGAGATGGATGGTTGTATCGCCGAAACTGAATGAAGTCGCCAAGAGGCATCAGAGAACGAAAATATGTAAGCCTTGCAGCAAATAACCAGGCCAATCGGGGTGTTGGACAATTCGCCCAGGACTCTAAAATAATTCCTCAGCGAGGAAGACCACCAAAATATAGAATAAACAGGTTAAAGACCATATCGACATTTGGCCCGGACTCCGCTCCTAACCCAGGCAAATTATTCTGCGCACTGAAGCGAACTCATTCTAAAACGATTGCTTCGGAAAATAAACGATGAAAGAGGAGAATAAACTGACGCCAACATTGACCATAAGCAAAAACCACGAGGCGTTGTCACCAGCTTTTTCCGCCAAAAGCGAAAAGACGACAGTTAAACTCCAAATTCCATAAATCAAACAATGCGGCAGAGATCAGAAACTAATGTCGCCCGCGCGAGAGCCTTCACATGCACAGTGTTGAGAATAATTGTAAACCAAAAAGACGGACAGAAGACATGACAAGGAAATCGTTATCACTCTTTAAGAAAGCAGCTAAAATCAAAATATGAACGGAATATAAAGCACAAATGACACATTTTGGAACGCGGCTGGGGAGAAATGAAAAAGCATATAGGCACTGATTACCAGGCCAAAAGTGTGTTACAAATAGTGGGGCAGGGCACCGCCTGCTTGTGTTTGTTGCTGATGAAAGCGGACAGAAAAATTAGAGGGCATCTAAAGAGACTCGAAGCGACTAGGTGTTGTGGGAGACCCACTAATTCAGTAAGTCAAACTCCGTCGGACACAGAAAGTCCTTCACGCTGTTGGGCACAAAGTAACGCCAGTCGTCAACGCGACGCCAGTTCCCTCTTCGACCGCAGAATCCCCGATGTCGACCTCGCGGTGGCGGTCGGGTCGAAGAAGAGAGTGACGTTGCCATTCCTGAACGTGTTTTCTGTGAATGGATTATCCCGATCGCAGGGTGGAGAAAAAGGGACCGATGAAAGAAGGCGGCTGTTTTTTCAAGGTACTGTTGGAGAGGGGGGGGGGGGGGGGGCTAGAACGCTAACGAGCACTGCGTATGTGGGTGCGGACACAGATCATCCGTTAGCAACTAATGTGACCGACGAACTAGCAGGGTTCAGCCGCGGCGAAAGAAGGATAGATCATTGGATTTTCCGGTTTTGCAATCAAACAACTCACAAATTGTCAAACGCGTGGCGTTAAAATACACAAAAAATAACAGTTCATCAGACACTTGCGATTGTCTCCTTGAAATTATCGCATCTACTTGCTCTTAAAGTAATACAGGGTGGTAAAGGAACGTACATAAGTCTACAAGGCGGTGAGGTTGGGTCAAGCAGATTGTTACCAACAGATATATCGTCAGCATACTATTTCCGCTCTCTGACGATTTTCCGTTGCAACAACCTGAAAGACGTACTTGCTTCGAGAGAACAGACTAAAGAATTTTAAGGTGTGCACATAATAGATTAGATAAAACTCATCAAGTTTCGTCAAGTTGTAGCCTAGGGGGTCCACTAAACCCCTGGTTTCAATAATTTTACCTCAACACCTAACTCAATGTTCTGTCAGTAAAGAGCAAAAGTGAGGATCCAGTTTGTGGCCCCACCTTGTCCTTTTATAAACTACATACTTATGCAATATAGGTCGGCTTGATTTAACCTCACTTTTCTTTTGCTCGTTGCTCGTCACGCCCTCCTCAAGTGTTTCCATTTGGACGAGCGTTGGGTTCAGGGTTAGAGGTTATGAGTGCGGTTAAGGGTTTATGGGTAAGAGGTAAGGGCACTTTAAGGTCAGTATTTAGGAATAAGACCGTGAAAGTTGCTAACTTCAAGTATATATTCAGTCGCGGCTAGCACAAGTGGGGTTTAACGCTATATTCTTTAAAGTTTCGCCTTCATTGTGCTTGGATATCATAATGTGCTGTGTTCAGGTTGTCTGGAATAACAAACAGACGTCCTTGGTTCTAAATTTCCGTCCGTTCCCAGCACCTGATTTAAAGTATTTAAAATTGCTAGCTGTCGTTTCTAAGCATTATTGCTTCCCAAAAATAGCTGTCTGTCAGTTTTGTCTACCCCATGCCATAAAACGCATATTACCCACATGGCCCTATTACAGGGGACATTGACTTTAGTTTTCTCAATGGGGCTACATACCCGACCTTCACTAGAGCAACTGGCGCAAACCCCAAACCACTTACTTGCAAGAAAGTTGTAGACGGCGTAGCAACGCGGTCGGATATTTATGCGTATGCTAAGAAACTCGAGAGATACTCGTTGGTACTCTATCTAACCGATTTGTTCCGTGATCAACATACACCGGGCATACCTGACCTGTTAGCTAGTGAACAGTTTTAGGAATCGCTTCCTGGTAACTTACGCCCCCACCCCTTTTCGAATCTGTGCGTAGACAGATCAGTCGAGGGAGAACAAAATACTTAAAACTGGAAATTTTGCGAAAGTTGCAAGCATCCGCGGCTTAAATTCAAGAAACCCAACGAGCTGACTGCAACAAAAGTATAGAAGAAACAGTCTTCCACTAGACGTAAAAAGCTGTTAGGAAAAAAAGTTGACGCGAAGTGTCTTTTCATGCTCCTACCTGCTCGGGAGTGTAGGCGGTCGGTGGTGCAGCAGGTTTGGTAGGCTAGAGAAAAAGTGAATAGACGTTGACAGAAACATTCGGTGGAGAAAATAAGAATATGTTAAGTCAAAAGGTTGCATGTAAAGCAGCTCAAAGTAGTATCATGAAGAATCCAGATGACATCGATCAGGAGTGGTAAAATAGATACTGTAGCGAAACCGGGACGGCACCACCGGGTAACAGGTCAGGCGTGCCCGTGTATGCTGATCAGCAAACAAATCGTCTAGATAGAGTACCCATATCTAGGCTGAGAGGCGGCGGCCGATTGGGTTGTTCATATGGAAACTTACAAGCCATTCGTGTGCAATCTGTGTGTATACAGATCAGTCGAGGGAGAACAAAATACTTAAAACTGGACATTTTGCGAAAGTTGCAAGCATCCGCGGCTTAAATTCAAGAAATCCAACGAGTTGACTGCAACAAAAATACAGGGGAAACAGTCTTCACTAGACGTAAAAAGCTGTTAGGAAAAAAGATAACGCGAAGTTTCTTTTCATGCTCCTACCTGCTCAGGAGTGTAGGTGGTCGGTGGCGCAGCAGGTTTGGTAGGCTAGAGAAAAAATTCGGTGGAGAAAATAAGAATTTGTTCCGTCAAAAGGTCGCATGTAAAGCAGCTCAGAGTAGTATCATGAAGAATTAAGATGACATCAACCAGGAGTGGTAAAATAGATACTGTGAAACTGCGACGGCACTCCGCCCTTCTGTACATTAAACAGGAGAATTGTTTCTAACCGCAAGTGATTAAAAATCACAGGCATACGGTGATGAGTGCAGATTACTACGATGGCTGCTTACATGTACGAAAGGGGTCACGGGTTTAACTTTGCAGTCAAGAAGGCTAGAAACGAGGCAAGCCGCGAATTGATTGAAGCCGGGGCCAACGATGAGAACTTACTCAACCCGTCTATCGATCTGGCGCCAGCATATTGAGCGCTACACAATCAGCTGCGGACTGGCGCTCCTGGTGTCTGAATGGCTTCTACCCCCTATAACTGTTGCTTGTTTTGTTGGTGCTTTTACCTCCGATGATGGACTCCTATACGAGCTCAACAGCTCAGGTGAATAAAGAAGGTTATTCTTATTTTTCTCTATTCTTCTTCACTCCTTAGAATGCTTTTTTTCGCTTGCTATCTTCCACTGTACCACTACAAAGGTCACCGTGTCAAACCGTCCAAGTCCCTTCGATCTACAAGGGACAATTCTTCCCAGAATCGGGAAAGGATTTTTTTATATGGCAACTTAAACAGGAAACGAAAATAGAAACGCCTCACCAAAGCAATAAAGTTGATCCCGCAGATAATTCCAGCGAGCGTAAATATTCCCATGTCCTAATCATAACACTCACCCAAAAGTTAACGTAAATTGTGACTAAAATCTTAACTCTGGTCCTACAGCTAGCAGTAACCCTAAAGCCAAAATTACATTCATGTAAGCCTGAACGTAAACCTACAGATAAAATTAGCTCCCTTGAGTTTGGCGCAAAGACACGTGTATTGGGGGCATTTTCTGTTCTCATGTGCGGTTTAGGGAGTCTAATAAGTCAGCTTTACCCAAAGCAACCCACACGTGGGAGGGGAGTACATTGATCCATCCGGTTCGGAGGATAGAATAGGAGTTATTGCGTCCTGAAGTTCCACAGAGAGGTTAGAGCGGAGTATTCCTCATTCAATCAACTGTGTGGGGTGTAGGTATTCGGCTTCATGGTAAAACGGATATGTCTACACTTCATCCCGCACAGAAGATAGAGCACGTTACTCTACATGGTGAGCATTCACGGTTGCAGTCTACGTCGCATAAGCCCGTTGTGGATTTGTGAGGGTTTGCTTGGCGGTAAACTGACTCAGGTGCACTCTTTGGGTGCAAGAACAACCCGAATTGGAAATATCGCTGATTGCTGATGTCAGAAAAAGATCAGTCCCTACTCGTCCGGCGACCGAAGTCGTGTGAATGACTGGCGCCCCTAACTGTGCCACTATAATCTCTCTTGTCAATATTGTAAAGGGACATGAGAAAACGGCGGCATTGTCCTCGACGGGTAGTAAATACTGACGGATGTGCGACGTGATAAAACGGGCTACTCACATCTTCTAGGCTAAAAATTGGGCATTTGCCTTTTTAAATGGATGGCCCACCGCGACAAATACTACCGGCCGGCTTTACAGTTCCTGACGGGCACGAGCAAAGAGCGGAAGTCGAGAACGACGCCTTCCTGGTACCCAGGGAATATCAGTAAAATCTGCCGCTAAAGCAGAGCCTGGCAAATCCCCAATGCAATATTGGAGTAAGTTGCATGAATAGTCGGTCCGGAAGCTGCCAAACGACCTACTGGATTGGCATTTGGTCTGCGCCTGACGGCACCCGAATACACTGACCCGCTCCAAGTTAGGAATTAATTTCTGAGGAAATTAGAAAGCTACAATTTTAAAACTGGTGAATCTACCAGAAGGCACACAGTGAATGCTGGTGGATCCACCGATGAGCTGAACCCCTCGAAGCTGTGACATGCAGCAGCAGAATAGCCACGAAACATGTATCTGAGCTTTTAGCTAGTACTTGTGCTACCAACATGGTAAATAATTTCTTAAGGTATGCTACTAACTGCCCGTTGCCCTCTTGTGAATACTACGCGGTTACCACGCAGTAGCTGATGGACTTAAGACCAAATATTTATATAAAATTTCGGCCTGCGGCTGTAGACTCTATGCTCCAAGTTGGAAATTAATTTCTGAGAAAATTCAAAAGCTAAAATCGGGATTATTGCTATAAAAGCTTTCCTCCAAGGGGTGGCCTAAAGCCACGGCAAAATGTGGAGCGGAAGGAAAGTCTTACCTGCGTGACAACATTCGGCCAGCCTACGAACTGATCAGCGTGCTAAGGAAAGGACAAAAAGGTTATAAATAAAAGAAATGCAGATCCCTATGATAAGGGGCATTAAGGTTGTCAGTACATCAGGCTGAACGGAAAAGTTATGGTGGGCATGTCGAGTAGATGCACTTCAAAGTTGCGCTTTTGCGCCGAGAACAAGAGTGCAAACATCGACAGAACTACCTAAGCGGTACGAAATAAAAGTCGGTTGAAAACAGATGCCGCTGCAGAGCAACCGCGAATCGAATAATAGACTCGTCAAACGGTTTGCAGTACTCTAAACAGCGTTCACACACAAATAGTGAGCGGTTTCTTATAACAAATGCAGACGGCGACGTACAGTAACGCAGGTATACGTTCTGTTATTTTTTAAACAGCGTTATTCTGCACCTGGGACTACTACTACTGCTACTACCACTATGACTAATACTGCCACTACTAATAATACTACTATGACTACTATTGCTGCTACTAATACTAGGACTACTACTACGATGAATACTACTACTGATGCTACTATTACTACTGCTGCTAAAAGCAGTAAAATCCGATGTTATATGATAGTGGCCGTGCGTTTCTGATAGTAAGAAATCAGTCAAGAGCTATAGGAGGTTTCTGTTAGGATGCAGAGCAACCATAAATCGAATAGGAGATTCGGCAAGCGGTTTGCAGTATTCTAAACAGCGTTAACAAAAAAGTAGTGAAGTACGGTTGCAGACGGCGACGTACAGTAACTTCGTCATTGAACGTGACCTAAAAGTTTGCATCGGTCGTAATACGCACAAATACATGTCGGGAACGCCGGCCTCATCGTAATGAGCGAAGCGTGTCACGTCTGAAGTCGAAACCGGTGCCCTACAAGAGTGGTAAACAAGTGACTTCACTTGGCGTTATTTTTTGGATGGAGCGCGACCTCCCTACAAGGGCATGCTGGATGCGGATAATTCATTCCGAGCAAGCGTAGGCAATGGGCGTGGCCCCACGGAGGCGTAGGCCCCCCATATATATAGTACATTTGACACAACCATTTCTTAACGCTAACTCGAACAGTGCTCAATTGTCGTGGTTGACATAGAACGGTAGCTAATTAAACAGCACGGCTTTTACTGACTCGCTAGCGAACCAGGCTGTACATAAAAAGCTATAAAAAGCCTACCAGAACACAAATGGTCGAAAAAACGCAATGTGTGCGCTGGTGCGACGTCGGATTCACGTATACTAAGTGAAAGAGTATGGAATGGTGCTGGAAGTAACAAAGATGTGCGGAGTCTAAGATCAAAGCGCAATAACTATCAGTAGAAACGACCTTAGCTCCCAATCACTATTCGCGCAAGAAGACAGGAACCTCAGACATCTGGAGTCTGTCTGAGTGCTACCTCGCGCGTCCACATGTCGGGGGCAGTACAACGCCTGCAGCAAAGGGAACAGGTTCAGCTGTTTAACGAATAAACATTAGCGCACCAATCAGCAGAAATTAATGAGAACTGATCTAGCAGTTCAATTACAAGTTACTGCAAAAACTTCCTATGTCATCTGTTATAACTTCGGAATCTTAAACGTCCGTGCCGCGGTTGTGTACGGAGGCCTCAGAAGACAAATCCAGGCACCGAAGAAAACCCTCCCTGCAGCAAGCCGCCATGCGCAACCAGTTAGGGCGGAACACAGAAGACTAGCTTTCAGAGCGACTGGAGGCGTGGGATCCGCAGTCTGGTGGGACTTTTCAGAGGTCGGGAGGAGGCAATTTCCGGTCCAGCGATAATTAAGTACAATAGGCACGTCCAGAAAATATGACAGGTTATCTCTGCGCAATCTTGTGGAAAACCCGGTTTCCGGGTGTACTGTAATGCCCTGTTGTACGCAAAACCTCAAACAAATCAAGAAAAAGAGGCGAAGTTATGCTTTCGCATATTTGATTTTAGTTTCTATATTAATATTTGCGGTTGCGGGATTGGCATTACTCATAACCTTAGAACGGGTCGTGTAGTTGCCACAGTCAAAATCAAACTCAGTTTTTCTGTCGGCTGGCACAGCGGAGCAGTCAATCATCCTGTCATGACAGCTGAGTTATCAGATATCGGGTCTTTTTCAATCCACTTGCCTTCATTCACCGGTCTTCGAGACACCTTCCATTCTACAGGATTACTTATTTAAATTTCAAATCGGACAACACGCTCTGCAATTACTACTACTATGACTGCTGCTACTCCTGGACCCACTTCTCAACCTGGACTTGAAATCACTGTCGTACCGCTGCAATAGAATGGGCGGAGAGGCTGGATTCTTGGGAGGGACCTACATGGAGAGGACGGTGTTAAACCTACACACGGACGCCGGCTGATTGATCTCGACTATACCGATGATATCGCCTTACTAGCTTCAATCTTTGGTGATCCGCAGTTTATGGTGCCACGGGTGAAGGAGGTCGCTTACTCGGTCAGTTTGTCCATAAATGCTGGGAAGACTAAATTCTTATCATACTGCATCCCTGCAAAGGAGAAGGTACCTCTCGAGATTGATGGCTGTCAACTTGAAGAGGTAGACAGTTTCAAATACCTCAGAGCGAGGTTGCTGCCGAATGGACAGGATGACATTGTCTCCCGAATCAATGCTGTTCATCGGGTTTTTTTAAGCCGAAGAAAGTGCCTATGGACCTGACGTGATATTTCTATTGCCACGAATATTCGCATGTACTGTGCCTCCGTCCGATCTGTCCTTCTCTATGGCTGTGAATACTGAGTTACGTGCGTTCAAGGTGAGTGAAAACTGGAGGTATTTGACCACCACTGCTTGAGGACTATCCTTCCATTGAAGTACACCGACTTCTTCTCAAATGAGACAGTCCGCACTTGCTGCGATAACATAACAGGGAAATATCCTAAGTCATCCAAAAATGACTACTGAGGTGGTTTGGTCGCGTTATTCGTCCGTTACCTCACAAGCTCAGGGTTACTGCCCTCGATCCAGCACCACTACCCAATTGGGAGCGTCTAAGAGTGGGTCAGCTGAAAACCTGCCTCGACACGGTTCCTCAAGGCATGGAAATAGTTCTTGGACCTTCGGTAGTTGACCTCCTTTGTTGGTGAAGACAATGGATTGAGCTGTCCAGGTCTGCTGCCACGGATCGTCACGCGTGGAGAGGCACAATCCGTGACATTATAGAGGCCGATTGGATCAGGCATGATCACAGGCGTAACAAATACAAGTTTTCATAGCCCAAGAGAAGGTTTAAAGCATCTGCTTGTCCAGTTGAACCCGTCTCAGGCTCTTCCGTCCGAAAGCAGGATAAGCAATGGGTGAAATCATGACAAATGCGTTGCATAAATCACAAATCACCGAGTCGAACAGTTCCACTCTCGATGGAGTAAAGACAAAGACAAGAGAGACCGGAGTGGCCATTTCGGGCTTATTAGCCATCCTCAGCCAGTCCTACCTAATGCCAAGTGCGGACCACCTTGGATTCGAACCCGCAAACTTTGGTCCTAATAACAGCTTGGCCATCGTAAGCGACGACATGCACCGTGTGCTTCAAGGAAAGGGCAAAGCACCGGTTTTTTCTTTTTGTGACGTTGGTACTAACGAAGTCCGACAAAATCAACTTTGCCCTGACGAACCGTACGAAAAAACGCAAACATGGATGACTTATATTCCAGTCCCACGTAACATTCTAAAGGACGAATTCAGCTCGAGGATTATCCAAAATGGGTCACTTAAACGTTGCCCCGCTAGTGCCGTTTTATCTAATCAGTTGTTCATATGAAAATGTGTCATACCGTACGATTCATAAGTCTCCGTCCATACATTGGGCAGGTTGATTTCACTTGCTGCTTGCACTTGATACATTGAATTTCAGTCACTGATTGATGGTCTTTATTGCATATTTTATTCGTAGTTAAATAAGGTTTCATTATAAGTGATAGGAAATTTTCGAGTGCCATGGTTAGCCATGCAGTAGCGCACCGGAGTTGTCAAAGCCTGTCAGAATTTTCAAAAATATTTCAGTCGATTACTACCAGCTACGACACCCGGTTAAATACTGGAAAGGGAAGATTGAAGAAACTGGAAACTGACCCATTATGTCGCCATCAGGAAGACCGTCTAATGAACTCATGAAAGAAAAGGTGCCACAGTTCGTAAAAGAGAAACAAGAAACCGCACGAACGTGCATGACTTCACACAGTTCTGTTCACAGAGATATCTCAGGAAAAAAAGGAAAGTAGTAAGTTAGGTTGCTGCGAAGACAATGGACATGACGAGAAGCATGTTGCGAAGCGAATGCAAGACAGGTGATTCAGATAAGAGGACTGAATTCTGCCGCTGGGTATTCGAAAAAATCAATACCAAAGTCCATAGAAAGATTTGCTTAGACGAAGTCTCGATTTATCTACACAGTTTCGAAGGAAAGTAAAATCTCCTTTAGGATGTTGAAGATTGAAATTTCCTGTGTTATCTGTACCACTTAAATCACTGGAACTAAGTGTTTGGGCGGCCGTCTCATATGATCTTGATCTCAGTATCAGTCGTGACACAAAAAGAGTGGTATGTCGTTGCAATGAATTAAAGGTGGTTGCCTTTCATAGGAGCTGCTAAACAACACCGGTATGAACACAATGCAACTGAATTATTTAGTTTGCTATTACTGGTGTGTTTTAGTTTTCAGAGAAGGAGACTTACGAATCGCACAGTATACTTTAAAAACTCCAGTTGACTCACATGACCAGAATTTTCACATTTTTTAGGAAGTTCCACTTTTATCATGAACAAAACGTATTTCTAATTGGGAGGAGGGGGAGGCTACATCAGTATTTGAGAGGGCTTGGCAACTCCGGTGGCCCAAATGCAAGGCTGGGATGGCAGTGCATCTATAAGGCGACTAGCGGATAGTAAATAACACTACGACGCAGTATGCACACTGCGCGTGCAAACAGACCCACCGGCAACAGGGGTTCAAAAACCGAACAAACGTCTACTGGCTCGGAGGTGCTGACAGCGGAGACGGCAGTCGATCTGGGGTTGGAAGGGCCATCTCCCGCAGGAGGAAATTGTGGTGTAGGGTTCGGTGCCGGAGTAGCAGTTTTTGGTACTGTTAATGTGGAGGTTGTGGGTTGCTCTGGCATCGAAAGGGTCTTCTGCATCTCCTTCTGGAAGAAATTCGATACTTCCTCCTGAATCACTTTAAGAATCTGAAGTAGAATAGAGGCATAGTATTGGTTGGGCTTCTTGCAACAGGGAATGCTATATGGGGTAGGCGGTTAAGGCTGGAACACAGGTAAAACGAGTGCATAAAAAGAGTAAACCCTAAGACAGCCGGTACCAGGGGGATAATTTTGGAGCATGGAATCGCTGTACGTCTGAAGAGACGGCGATCAGAGAGGGTGACAACAGATGTGCTGGTAGACTGACAGAACAGTTTCGAGGCTGCTCTGCCCCCTTTCAGCCAATCATAACCCCCACCAAAATCTGGAACTAGAGCACAGAGATAGATATGCAGCGAGACACTGATAAACTTCGATTCGACGAACTGTTTACGACCCATCTGACTGACCCCATCTGTGGACCATCTGCGTAGTGTATGAGCGTTACGGATAACAAAGTTCGTCACTTCTTCCCGAAGTGAGCGAAGTTCTGACTTGCGCGCGCGCGAATCTGTTTATAGTTAAGTAACATTTAGCTGCATCCACCCCACCTCTTCCTATCAGTTGCCGTGCTCCGCTGAAAAAAAACAATCAAGAAAATAGGAGATGCACGTTTGTGGAGGGTAAATAGTCCGCCCTACGCGTACCACACACGACCCGGTCCTCACTTCAGGTGCAAACGGACGGCTCAGATCTCTGGCAGGAGAGAATTCCCTAAAGGCCTTTTTACGAAGGTGCCATTGCGTTAAGCTTTCAAGTCACGATTGGTGGTGCGTCGGAATACAGTCTGACGCGTCAGATGTATTACGGTGAGGAATGCATGGATTTGCCTTGGGGGTGGACTCCCCGTTGTCGGTATCACCTCCCCTTATCGCTCTCGTGTACCAATCCCGCACTGTCCCTAGCGTGTAACCCAACTGATGATAGGATTATGGGGCACAGTGGCGTAAAAAGCTAAACAGCCTGTGGGTATGTGCGTGTGTCTCCACACCCGGTATGTCTGCTCCTTTCCACCTCTCCCGTCCTCCCTACCCTCCCCTCTCCTCTTCCCAGCCCACTCCTCTCTCCTACTCTCCCTCCGTCTCCCCTCACCAAGGTCGAAAAAGTCCTACGACGATGGCGACATGCAATCACGTACGCAGCCCAGCCAAAGCGGTCGTTCTTTCACTAACCCAAATCATGACCCATAGTGGAATTCGGTAGCCGCCTGCGATGACTAAGCAGCACTATTTAGGGCCAGCACGGCTTATCCCCTCGCGGGGGAAAAGGTGCCCTAAACAGCTGCAGCAGACCGTGGCTAGCAGGCTGCAATTAAATACGATCGAAAAACTCTAAAAAACCAACAACAACTCTCCTAATCCTCCCACCGTACTCTCCAGGGTACGCCGGACTGCTCGAGTGAGCTTGCTCCCTCAAGCAGCCTGCAATGCTCGATCCCTTTTAGATAATTCCAGGAGCAACCGACCGGAACGGATGACGGCGCTAGTCACTCGGGAACTGGCGCGCTACAAAGCGGATATTGCTGCGAGACCCGATTCTATGAGCAGGGTCAGCTGGAGGTGGGTGCCGGCCACATCATTTTCTGGAGCGGCCGGCCAAAGGCTGACCAACGCGACGCTTTTGTCGCCTTTGCCATCCAGAGGGATATCGTGGAACGTCTGCCCTGTTGGCCGCAGGGTATCAAAGATCGCCTGATCAGCCTCCGCCGACCTCTCCGGGGAGACAAGTTCGTCACCATCATCAGTGCCTACGTGTCCAATACTGACGAGCTCCAACGAGAACTAATTTTACAAGGATCTACACGCTTTCCTGGCGACTGTGCCGAAGGCGGATAAGTTAACTGTCCTTGGTAACTTTAATGACCACGCCGGGACAGATAATGCCACGGGGAGAGGAGAACTGGGTCCCATGGTCTCACCGGCTTCAATGACAACGGTCTCCTTCTCCTACGAATCTGCACCGAACACCGCCTGATCCTGACCAACACCTTCTTCCGCTTTCAGATGCCACAAAGAGCGACCTGTGTACCCCCGGTCGAGACACTGACACCTTTTGGACTATGTCCTCGTCCGGAGGCGAGATCGACACGACGTGCTGGTGACAAAGGCAATACCCGGTGCCGACAGATGGACGGATCGCCGCCTCATCATCTTTAAGATGAGGCTTCGTCTGCAACCATGCAGGAGACCCCAAGGTAAGCGACCACCAGGTAGGTTGAATATTGTTTTGTTGAATGTGCCTGCTCACCATCTCCATTTCAGCAACGAACTGGCCAAGCGGCTAGCTAACCTGCCAGTCGCCGACGCGGACACCTCCGTGGAGGACCGCCGATGCCAGATGAGGGACACCGTTTAATCCACCGCCCTGGATGTCCTCAGCCGCGCACGTCGCCAGCACCAAGACTGGTTCGATGACAAAGACGCAGCCATCAACGCTCTGCTCGTCCAGAAGAACCAGTTGCACAAAGCCTACGTCAATCACCCCACCGCTGCAAACAAGATAGCTTTCTACCGAAGTCGCCGCCTTGTAAAGCAACGGCTGCGGGAAATGCAGGATGTCTGGATGAACCACACAACCCAGGAAATCTAAGGGTTAACGGATCGAAACGAATGGAGGAACTGTTTGCCGCTATCAAGACTGTCTACGGATCTCCCGTCAATGGCAACGCCCCTCTTCGCAGTGCCGACGGAAGGAGGCTGCTCACTGAGAAGACGTAAATCCTGACGCGATGGGTGGAACATTTCTAAAGCGTTCTCAACCAGCCCTCCACCATATTTGACGCCACCATCGATCGACTGCCTGAAGTGAAAATCAACGCCAACCTTGATCTCCCGCCCTCTCACCAAGAAACCATCAGAGCCGTGCAGCATCTCTACAACGGGAAAGCACCTGGCTCGGACGCGAGCCCTGCTGAGATTTACAAGCATGGCGGACCCCAACTGATGAACCAACCCACAGCGCTCTTCCAGGAGATGTGGCATCAAGGACAAATCCCTCAGGATTTACAGGACGCCACCATTGTCCAAATCGATAATAAGAAGGTGAACCACCAACTCTGCGACAACCACAGAGGCATCTCATTGGTTAACATCACCGGAAAGATCTTCGCCTGCATTTTCCTCAATCGTCTGAACGCTCACCAGGAGCAAGGACTAGTCCCGGAAAGCCAATTTGGCTTTCGACGACACCGAGGAACAATCTACATGATCTTCGCCGCTTGCCAGCTGCAGCCAGGAGATGCGGACTCACCTCTACGCTACCTTCGTGGACCTAACGAAAGCCTTTGAATCAGTGAATCGCGACGGGCTGTGGAAAATCATGCAGAAATTCGAATGTTCTGAACGGTTCACACATATGGTGTGTCAGCTTCACGACGGGGTGATGGCGCGCGTTACTAACAACGGGACAGCATCCGCAGGAACCAACGGCGTGAAGCAGGGCTGCGTCCTTGCGCCTACCCTCTTCAGTCTCATGGTCTCTGCCATGTTAATGGACGCTTACCGTGACGAAAGCCCCGGAAACCGCATCGCCTACCGGATGGACGGCCAACTCCTCAATACACGGCGGATGCACTTCCACTCGCATGTATCCATAGCCCCCATCGAAGTACTTCTCTTCGCTGACGACTGCGCACTCAATGCAACGACAGAAGAGGCAATGCAAAGGAGCATGGACCTCTTCGCTGCCGCCTGTGACAACTTCCGACCTCGCATCAACACTGATAAAACGGTGGTGATGCGTCAGCCGCCGCCCAACACCAGCTACATCGCAGCTCACATCAATGTCAATGGCGCCCAACTGAAATCTATGGATACCTTAACGTACCTGGGCAGCTATCTCTACCGTAGTACCAAAGTCGACGATGAGATCGCCTATCGGATCGTCAAAGCCAACCAAGGAGAACGTCTGGAATCGAGACGGTCTCCACCTCAGCATCAAATTCAAGATGTACAAAGCTGGCATATTGCCAACGCTGCTGTATGGAGCGGAGACTTGGACAATCTACCAAAAGCAGACGCGGTAGCTCAACCACTTCTACCTCAGCTGCATCCGCAGAATACTAAAGCTGAGATGGCAAGACAGGATACCGGACACGGAAGTGTTGGAAATAACAGGCCTTCTCAACATCTAAGCTTGGCTGAAACAACTGCAACTGCGCTGGAGCGGCCACCTTAGGAGGATGGATGGCGAACGACTGCCCAAATGACTCTTTTATGGTGATTTCGCCACGGGTTCTCTCGACAAAGGGGTCAAGTACGATATTACAAGGAAACTGAAGATCTCCCTTGGAACAACTGCGGATCAACCCGACACACTTTGAGGACCTTGCCCGGAACCGACCGGCCTGGAGGAGGACAGTGAAGACAGGGGCAGCAATCTGCGAAGCCAAACGGATCGCCGCCGCCAAAGCCAAAACAGCGGCACGAAAAACACCAGCACCCGGACCAACACCGGCAATTCCTAAGCCCTTCCAAAATGTCCGCGCTGTCAATGCATCCTCCGCGTGCGAATCGGACTGGTCAGATTTCTTCAGACGCAATGCAACAACAATTCGACAACTCCATGTCAAATTCTGCCAACCCTCCTTCGGACCTCCCCCACCCTCACTGCTGGCACCAATTCCATTACTCCCACCATCATCGAGACCACATACCAATACTCACCACCTGCTACCCCCACCACTGTAAGCACCACCGCCGCCGCCGCCGTCACCACCACTTCCAACAGCGATGGGGACTCTCTCCTAAACTGTCCTCATTGCGACCGCACATTCGCCTCACGAATCGGCCTGGTCAGTCACTTGCGAATCCATCGTACAGAAACTGGTGAACCAGTGCCTGGAGCACCAACACAAAGCAGATATCAGCGCCTCCACTGTCCTCGCGCATTAACTCATCACATGCGCCTCTAGGAAAACCTGCGGTAAACCACCGGAGGCTAAACCACAGCAGCGCACACTACCTTAACCAATAAATACACAACACCCTCACCACACCATGTACCTGAGAATATCACGGTGACCTAGAAACTGGCAAGGCTGCAAATCTGACGCTTACACCAGACTACGTCGTCGGCCCAGTGCATGTTGAGTGGCTGACCAGTGGACGGGGAATCAGACGGCGATGGCTCCTCCGTATCCCCTGATTTAGTGAATCCTGGTGTGTGCGTTATGGGAGCCAGGTCGTACTGCGGTGCGCGAAGACGGGTACGTCGACCCGTCAGCCAATGCGCCCACTCCCAAATCAGACAACTGACCGGTTCGGACGGTGGCCGATTGTGTGGGAGAGTGAGGTCTACGGCTCAGCGCATTTTCCTTACTATAAACAATCTGTCGCGCTTCAAACTATCACGGTGCGCTAAAAGCCGTGGCTTGAAGGTCGCCAACTGACGGGATAACTTGGACCGCGTGGTCAGCCCAGTGTGTGTTTTGTGTGGAGTGGTTGACTGGTAGACTTAGAGTCAAGCTGCAATGGCTCCTTCTTAATGTGACCTTTATGGCACACACACTCAGTTGGGAACCGAACCAGGTGTGGTAGTACGTCCAGGGGCGGCTCCGGCCGCGCCAGTCACCTACCCCTTTTCCGCCTCCGGTTCTTCATGACACCGGACTGAGGTGAGGGAGGAGGAGAGAGTGAGGTATCCGGAGCGCAAGGTTACTATCACTTTAAACTAAAGCACGCGCAAGTCACCGTCCCTGTACCATCATGGGGTGGAGCATACGGTGGACATGGTCGAGCTACGACGGTCGAACTGTCGTCGGGTGGGTGCTACTACTCAGAACCGTCACATATAAATGAACCGTAAAGTATCAATCTTTCGCAATTTCCCCGGACGCGAAAGGCATGCTCAATTAGAATGCTCCCATAAAATCTAAATTGTGGTTACACTTAAAGGTAAAAACAGCAATAGGAGACGGAATAGGCGGCGGAGATGGTGGGCTTACTGCTTCCTGGTTCATGCCTGGAATCGCGTTTTCCAGTGGCTTCGAGGTCGTAGTTTGGGCCTCATATGTTTGTGTGGAAATGGAGTCACATGAAGTGTCCTTGTATCCTACCACAGAAGGGATAAGCATAAATCTTAATAATAGGGTAAACGGACGCCAGGCAGTTCAGTATATTAGGTGTGGGAAGGTATTTACCTTCAAAACATTACAGGCTGGACAAAACGAGTATGGCTAAGAATTTAGATAGTTAATGCATTTGCGAAGAAAATCGCCGCCTCCACAGAACATACGATTGTAGAAAGGGTAAACAACTGAAGTTAAGAGTGATTAGATGCAGAAAATCATTAAAATTCGATAGATATTTTTTTAGTATGTTGCCTGGAAGAAACGATTAGTGAAATGGCGCGAAATATTGATAAGCACCTCAAGTTAGGTCATACACGAAAGCACGCCGACAAGCAAACAAGTGCGCTTCTCGTTACGCGTTCGAACCCCAAGTTATTCAGACCTGGGATTGGATGCGTCTGGCTGATGACGGCTAATAAGCGGGAAGTGGCCATTTTAGTCTCCCATGTCTTTGTAGGGAATGTAATTCTGCCTATAATAGTAGCCGCTGTGCGGCTGCTGCCGGGGCTTGAGAAGGAGCCTAACGGCACAAGGGGACGAGTGTCCCGTAACACGATCGGTGAGGGCCCATGCGGGGCAATAAAATCTCAGCGTGAAAGTTTAGCAAACGGAAGGATAAATTTGTCGTTCAGACCGAACAACAGTCTACGATAGCGCTCCGTGACCTCCGAATCTAGGGCAACGGCAACGCACATGAATATCGGCGGAAAATACGGGTGGTGTTTGCTGAGGAAGCAATGGGTATGTATCGGAAGAGGAGATGGTGAGAGGGGCTAGTCGCTGGACAGTTACTGTGTAGAATTTCATCTTTGGTCACCTGACAGGGCCTTAAAAGTCGCTGTACGGAAGGTTGCCAACCGGCGCCCGAACCTGGTCTTTGAGACCGACAGCAGGACGGTCATAACTCCTTCTGAATGGCAAGTTGTCCGAATATCTTTCGGTTAGGACACAACATTTGAAGCACAGAAGTAGAATTGGAAATGGGAGTGATGACGAGGTTGCACAAGCTCTCTGAGCTATAGGTTCATCCACAAGTAAGTCATCCCAAGATGGTTGTGATTCTTACGGAGCAGGACGAACTGCCCCGTTAAACATCAAAAGCTGACACAGGCAAAACAGGGACCTCCCTACGACGCTAGAGTGGGCACAATCACAAGCTTTGTCAGGGGTGGGGGGAGGACTGAGGTCAGCTGTGCGCAGTTAAAGCCGGAGGAGTGGTTACGGTCGGTCAAGCTCCGGTGAAGCAGTAGAAAGAAAAACAAGGTCAACAAGCGCAGCCGGACTTTTAGGATAGGGCTGAACACGCGTAGGACGACGCGTCGCTACCACCTTGGCTGCAGAGGCCTTGTAAACTGCGGCAGTGCAAGCACCAGTATTAGTAGGTGGCAGTGAGGATCGTGCATGGTAAAAGAGTAGCAGGTTGTGCGAACATGAGTATCACGGTAAACTACTGCCAGTGTGGCTATGAAATTCAGAAGTCATCAGGAGGTGGGGAACCAACCCAGGCAAAATTAGTTGGAGGCAAGAAGTTTGGTGTACTCCAAAAATGGGTTTGGTGGTAATTCGTATGGACGCCCGATTTTCATCAGTTTTTTGGAAGGAATTTAAAGGGCATTCTTGCCTAGCCCCAAGAAAGTGATTTTTTTTAGCGAATGCAGTATGGTAATACCGGGCGAGTACAGAACTAGGGCTCTCAAACTCGCCAGCATGCCCGGATAGTCGGTGATCGGGTCTGGGACTCTAAATTGACTCATTGACTCTAAATTAGGCACCGAAACTTATGAGCCATTGTAAGAAACCTTTAAATACATTCTCAGATGAAAATAGTATCAAACGGGGTTGCAATATTTACTGATGTGGAACACAACCACGAGTCGGTTCGACGTGAGATAAATATGATTTTCAGGGTGGGGTTCTTTCAACTTGTCTGTAATAATTGGACTCTGAGAATCGTCACTACCTAGGTAATCTTTTTTTTCCCACTAAATTTAAACATTTGCGTAAAAGAGGTCATAAATATTAGAAAGGATGCCCAACATTGCGGTGCATTATATTTATTGCGTAAGAATTAATTAGTCGAAATGTCGTAGTTGAAGGGTAGGATTTCTTTGATTTGGAAATCACAGTTATGGAAATTTCGCAACTGTTCACATCGGTTGCCTCGCACTTGCAGATGAGACAGTATTACTGAAGTTATAGATTATGACCGAAATGAGATTTACGGCCGTCAAGAGTTTTCTTATTAAATCAAGTGACTACCAGCATACTCCAAACATCAAATACTGGGAAAGCATATTTTCCCGTGAAATAAGAACACAATTGAAATATGTCCATCTTTTCTAGGAGTTAAAATGGAAGTAACGTTTGCATACAAAATTAACAGAGGAAAGGCACCACATAAGTAGCGATTTTAAAATGTTTGTCTATACTGAAGCATAGGAGAGCTCGTACGTACTCTGTGGCAGCATTTATTGAGGCTTATTGCCAGGATTTTAAGCGGGCAACCACCGCCGTGAGGGGATTATTTAGACTAGGTTCCCCTACGTATCAGTAGAGCAGGCCAAAGTAAGTAGTTTCTTGCCCTTACAAGCATTTTCAAGAAGGCGCAGAAATCGGAATTTTTTAAGGAAATGGACTACTTGTAGTAGTTGAGGCAAGAACGTAATATGCAACCCAACACAGGGAACAGAGGATAGGTCAGCGTGTAATACGCGACCGTGTCACATGCCAACGTAACCCTAACTCCATACATTTCGCTCGTTAGGGTCAGCATTCGTTGTAGGGTTAGTAGGTTAACACAGTACTTCGTTGGCGGTAGGAGGATCGAAGTATCGGGTCAAATGACAACTTTCTAAGCGGCGACTACTAGGACACTGCGGTAGCTACAAAATACTACCGTTTTACATTGATGAAGAAAGATAGCGCGGTTCGGGCCTCTTAATCTCGTCAAGGTTCCGAATAAAAGTGGGTCAGGTTCGGTCTCTTTCTCTTCCAAATAGCCAAAAAATGACAATGTTAAGGCCGTTGCACAACTAAGCAGATTTTCACCGAATTCCAGATTCGAACGCATTCAGAATCCCTGTAATAACAATTCAGGGGTTCATGCCCCTGCGTTTTTCCCACGTCAGTGACGCCTTGAAACTGTTCAGTAGACATGCCTCCCGTAAATAGTTTCATACGTCTTTACGTCACAAAATTCGCGATCCAGTTAGAACAGCCGCCTGTTTCGTAAACAGGAAGAAGCTAAAATACACGAATGCACCAGTGTGCAACCCAAGAATGCACAAAAGTAAGTATTTTCTGTAAAAACTAGATGCTCACGTTTTCCCAAGGATAAAAATTTAAAAAACCACGTCCTCAAAATTGATAGCGTAAGAAAATGGTGAAAATGCTTTATAGCGAAAAGATAGGCGTACGAGACTGCGCGGATTCGAGTATTGCCAAAAATGAGTGTTTTAATAGACCTCTTTTCAGTCCTCATCTACGACTGCAAAAGCATGGCTGTGTGTGCGTAAGGAGAACGAGAAACTATACTCTAGGCGCAAAACAAACTAAGAGAAGACGGTCCACATCAACTGGGAAAATATTCCGTGTACATCTCAAGCCTTTCAAAGAGGCGGACTTGAGTGGTTTGGGTAGATTGTCTATCGCAAATCTTCTGAATGCAAGACTGAAACTTATTGGAGGAACAAGAGATGGTAGTTAGACCAATCAAATTCTCCTAAATTAGCCTCGAATACACCGGCGAGTCAGCCGGAACTATACACCGTTCGTCATCTAGATAAGACCGAGTTAATCAGGGGCGATTAGTGCCTTCACAAGTATAGTGCACAGTCAAAAATTGTGTCAAAAGGCGCACTTACGTGTTCCCTCAAGATGGGTCCTTAGTCGGGAGCTTATGCGCTCAGCAAGAACGCAAAGTTCGCCCAATTCGTCGTCAGCTGTCCCTGGAAACTCCTCCAGCGAGGCCTCCGATATCAAGCTGGTAATAGAAGCAAAGACAGTCGCTAAGTTTAGGAGTTATATGAGTAACTATGGTCAAACGATAGATAGGACTTGCAATATAGATGTGTCTCATAAAGCGTCGACCGAAATTCTGAGATGTGTTTCCAATTCGAAAAAATTACTCAAGTAGGCTTGCAATGTTGATGATTGTGCAACCTGACCCCAAGATATTTCAGTCACGTTAGGATGCCGCCTTTAGAACGAGATTATTTTTGATTGCCTGCAAAATCCATAGTCCGTAAAAATGGCTAATTAAGTAGCATGCTTTTTCAGTGACTTTCCATGTCCTTACAAATTCAAGTATATTGTATAGAAAATGCACAAAAAATTTCTTTCTTCGTTGAGGTCGTTTGGTACCAGACTACACCTTCAAAAATTTTGTGCTTGAATAAAGGGCATCATTTGGTATTAAAAAATTTCTAATTATGACAGTTTTTAATACCGTGAAATATTTATTCGTTTTACATCGTCTCGGTCAATTTATTAACTTTACATATAAAGTATACAAAATGACCCACATCCAGTGCAAAATTTTATGAAAACTATGTGATCTATTCCGCATGGCGTAGAGGAATGTGTGATTTTCCCTAGACAGGATGTACTGTACTTTAGAAACCTTGAATGCAAGGGTAACGGTCAGTGAAGTTCAAAATTATTCGGTAATTTAGAAACTTTTTTTAAACCAAAAGAGATCAATAGCTACCATACGAGCGCAAAAAGAATATTTTTTATGCACTTTTTCTGCACGATATATTTGAATTTATAAGGGCATCGAAAGTCAATGAAAAAAAGCATACTACTTAGGTATCCATTTTTACGGAGTACGTCTTTTGCAGGCGATCAGAAATAATATCGTTCTAAAGGCGGCATTCTAAAGTGACTGAAAGATCTTGAGGTTAGACTGCCCAATAATCAACAGTACAAGCCAACCTTTGGATTATAGGCTAGCAAGCCATGTAAAAATATCGGTAATATTTCGAGACGCGGTGAAGGCAATTCCAACTAAATGTTTAGTTAAGGAGTGCGGTCAATGCTATCAGTGGCGCTGTGCTAAAAAAATTGACCGCAGATCTCCATTTATTCCGCTAAAACGGCAAAGAGGGTATATGGGATCAAAGTTGGACAAATCAAAAATATGCATTAGAGATGACATACTGTACTCTGATTATTTTCGAAAAGAAAAATAAAAGAACTCGAAAGTACTTCCAAGGAAGCTGCTTAAGGGTTGACGAAATTTTCGCTACGGAACAGGTCGAAAAACGACGAAACGCGTGATGATGATGAGGATAATAGCCTTTTTAAACTCATAGGCTGTCAATGAATATTAGAATGTAATGGAAAAAAAACAACTTTATTCAACACGATTTCTGCAATGCCTAGTTGACTCCCGAAAACATAACTCTCGTTATGAGTGCGAAGGCAGAGGCTGGTGGGATCCATCCACCAACTTCTTTTCGTCAATTTTATCTAGGGTTGTATAGTCGACCAACATCCGGGTACGCTGTGGAGTTATGCCCATCGGTTTCGCAAATGGCCCTACAGGCGGTTGACTACGCAGGCAGTCAATGTTTACGTTCACAGTTCACTGGAGGAATTTTTGTGCACTATTCAGGGCAATCAATCATCGAGGACGAACTCAACATTAAGAGAACAGGCTAGGTTACTGGACTGCAAAATAACCATCTCAAATAACAGATACTCAGCACACTTTACTATTGCATAAAAATTGGGCATTCGGGAGATTGGATTTTCTAGAAACAACGTTTTCGCGAGTTCAATAAACAGTAAACAGGCTATCTGGGAGGACCTAAAAGTGCATTTAATCCCTGTGTATGGCTGGATTTGTATGCCTCCTGGCCATCAAAAGCTACCTACTATGCGGAATCCAATTTCACTGCATTAAAGAAGGAGGGAGAGAACCGTTGGGACAAAATTAAGAATTTAGTTCTCCGTGGTAAAACTGTAATAAAGCCACGACACCTGAAAGAGACGCACCGGTTCAGAGAACGCAATCAAACTGTTAGTTGTTGTCCTGCCTTAAGAAATCATTTATGAAGCCAACGTAAAAAAACTTTCACTACCATTGGAGGGTAGATGTCGAAAGCTGATCGGAGATCCACGTGTCCGAAACATCGATCAATCTCTTCCTACCTATTCAAGAACTTCACCAGTGAGAATGAATGAACAGAGACACTACTTAATGAAGTGAAACAAGTGACAAAATTTACCTGGTAATTGTTAGAAAGCCCAGGGCGTGAAAGATTGCCTCACTGCTAGCACAAAGTTGGCTTTTGCTTTTTATTAAGAGTAGTTGGGCGGCTGCAGGGGCTTGAGATAAAACCAGAACCGATAGCCTTGAGTGAGTAGGGCAGAACCCTGAGGTAATTATGTGGAGCAGAATTTCAGTTGCGAAGGTGAACGTGCGATTATTGGGACAATAGGTGTATTAGCCTGAGCTTTCGAAATCGTACGGGAGGCCAGCATAAGAGACTTTGAACT
Source organism: Schistocephalus solidus (assembly GCA_017591395.1). NCBI lineage: Eukaryota > Metazoa > Platyhelminthes > Cestoda > Diphyllobothriidea > Diphyllobothriidae > Schistocephalus > Schistocephalus solidus. The sequence continues at coordinate 65,734 of WEDG01006500.1, forward strand.
GCCCTTGGCTGGAAACTGGGTCGCGCCTCATGACCACGCGAACGTAGCACGTCATATCAGACGGGGGGAGGGGTATATCAGCGTGTCTATGGACAACGTGGGGTGTAGGGGTACTAGTTAGGGGCAGCACCACACAGCTTGCATTTGGTCGCTCCACTTGTCTTGTACAGGTGGTGAATGCTGGTAACTAACTCTCACCTGTGGCTCCTCGAATTTGGGTTCTTCCCAGCGGCCACACCCCGGGCAACCGTCACGAACGGCGGGCTAAACGAGGTGAGGGTTTCCGGTGTTGTGTGTGCCTTCACACCCGGTATGTCTGACTCCCGAACTTCCCACCGCCCCCCTCTCAAAAAGTCCTACGGTGGGGGCGACAGCAACCCCGTAGGTGGCCCAGGCTGACTCGGGTTGTTCTCCCACTAAAACAAATCCGTGACCCATAGTGGAGTTCACAGCCGTCTGGGATGTCCAAGCAGCCCTATTTAGGGATAGCACTGCTTGCCTCCTCGCGGAGGAAGGGGCTAGAAAATGTGCCCTAAAAAAGTGCTGGGTCTCCCGTCTTCTGCAGCCAGCCGCGGCTCGCAGATCTAAAACTACGCGGTCGTAAAACTCAAACAAACAACAATACCCCCGTCCCCATCCCCTCGCCATACTCTCCAGGCTGCTTGGGTGAGTCCACTCACACTAGCAGCCTGGCATGTTCGTTCCCTTTTAGACAATCCTAGAAGCAACCGGCCGGAACGGAGGACGGCGCTAGTCGCTCGGAAACTGGCGCGCTACAAGGTGGACATTGCTGCTCTCAGCGAGACCCGATTCTCTGAGCAGGGTCCGCTGGAGGTGGGGGCCGGCTACACCTTCTTCTGGAGCGGCCGGCCAAAGGCAGAGCGACGCGACGCTGGTGTTGCCTTTGCCATCCGTAACGACATCGTGGGACGTCTGCCCTGTCTGCCTCAGGGTATCAATGATCGCCTGATGAGCCTCCGCCTGCCTCTTCGGGGAGACCAGTTCGCCACCATCATCAGCGCCTACGCTCCCCCAATGACGAGCTCTGATGCGGCGAAGGACAAATTCTACGAGGACCTGCACGCCTTGCTGGCGACTGTGCCGAAAGAGGACAAGTTAATTGTCCTTGGTGACTTCAATGCCCGCGTCGGGACGGACCACGCTGCCTGGCAGGGAGTGCTGGGTCCCCACGGTCTCGGTAGCTGTAACGATAACGGCCTCCTTCTTCTGCGCACGTGTGCGGAACACCGTCTCTGCTGACCAACACCTTTTTCCGCCTTCCGACGCGGGAGAAGGCCACGTGGATGCACCCTCGGTTGCGGCGCTGGCATCTGCTGGACTATGTTCTCGTCCGGAGGCGAGATCGACAGGACGTGCTGGTAACCAAGGCGATCCGCGATGCCGATGGTTGGACAGATCACCGCCTCGTCATCTCCCAGATGAGGCTCCGACAGCAACCCCGACGAAGGCCCCAAGGTAAGAGGCCGCCATGTAAGTTAAATACTCTTTTATTAAATTTGCCTGCTCACTGTTTTGATTTCAGCAACCAAATAACCGGGAAACTGGAGGACCTGCATGCTCCAGATGATAACGCTACCGTGGATACACGATGGTGTCAACTGCGAAATGTCATCCAGTCCACCGCCCTCGATGTCCTCGGATGCGCACGCCGTAGACACCAGGACTGGTTTGACGACAATGACGCCGACATCGGCAACTTACTCGCGGAGAATGGACTACACAAAGCCTACATGGACCTTCGGACTGACGCCACCAAAACAGCCTCTTTTAGATGCCGGCGCCTTGTACAACAACGGCTGCGGGAGATGCAGGATGATCCGAAAGGCTGAGGAAATCCAGGGGGTATGCGGACCGCAATGAAATGAAAAACTTTTTCAAAGCCATCAAGGCCATTTACGGCCCGTGTATCAAGGGGTCCGCACCGCTGCTCAGCTCTGACGGCACAACAATGCTGACAGAGAAATCACAAATTCTGAAGCGTTGGGCCGAGCACTTCAGAAATGTCCTTAATTGCTCATCAGCCATCTCCGATGCTGCCATTGACCGGCTCCCTCAAGTGGACACGAACAATAACCTGGATCTGCCGCCTTCCCTACCAGAAACCCTCCGGGCCGTGCAGCAGATTTCCAGCGGTAAAGCACCGGGATCCGACGCAATCCCACCGGATGTCTACAAGCACGGTGGGCCCCGGCTGATAGCAGAACTCACAACACTCTTCCAGGAGATGTGGCGCCAAGGACAAGTTCCTCAGGATTTCAAAGACGCGACCATCGTCCATCTTTACAAACGGAAGGGGAACCGGCAACTCTGTGATAATCACAGAGGCATCTCGTTGCTCAACATCGCCGGGAAGATCTTCGCCCGTATCCTTCTCAATCGTCTTAACGGTCACCTAGAGCAGGGCCTGCTCCCGGAAAGCCAATGTGGCTTCCGCCGACACCGCGGAACAACCGATATGATCTTTGCCGCCCGCCAACTACAAGAGAAGTGTCAGGAGATGCGAACTCACCTAAACACTACCTTCGTGGATCTAACGAAAGCCTTTGACACGGTGAATCGTGACGGACTGTGGAAAGTCATGCACCAATTTGGTTGTCCTGAGCGGTTCACGCACATGGTGCGTCAGCTTCATGAGGGGATGACGGCGCGCGTCACTGACAACGGTACGGTATCCGAAGCATTTGCAGTGACCAACGGAGTGAAGCAGGGCTGCGTACTGGCCCCCACCCTCTTCAGTCTCATGTTCTCGGCTATGCTGATGGACGCCTACCGTCATGAGCAGCCTGGTATCCGCATCGCCTACAGAACTGACGGGCACCTTCTCAACAGTCGGAGTATGCTGGCTCCAACGCGCGTGTCTACGACTACAGTCCATAACTTGCTCTTCGCGGACGACTGCGCCCTTAACACCGTGACGGAGGAGGACATGCAAAGGAGCATGGACCTCTTCGCCGAAGGCTGCGCCGATTTCGGATTAACAATCAGTACAGCCAAAACGGTTGTCATGCACCAGCCGCCACCCAGCACGGAATACAATGCTCCTCGAATCAATGTCAACGGCGCTCAACTAAAAAACGTGGAAACCTTCGCTTATCTAGGAAGCACACTGTCGCGCAACACGAGAATCGATGACGAGGTTGCCCAACGGATCTCCAAAGCTAGTCAGGCCTTCGGCCGGCTGCAGGCCTCCGTGTGGAATCGCCACGGTATTCACCTGAACACCAAACTGAAGATGTACAAGGCCGTCGTCTTGACGACACTCCTTTACGGAGCGGAAACCTGGACCGTCTACTCGAACCAAGCCAGGAAGCTGAATCACTTTCATCTCAGCTGCCTCCGCAGAATACTGAAGCTGAGATGGCAAGACAGGATCCCGGACACGTAAGTCATGGAGCGGACCAAAATCCTCAGCATCCATGCCATGCTGAGGCAAGTGCAACTGCGATAGAGCGGCCACCTGGTAAGAATGGACGACGAGCGACTACCCAAACGACTTTTCTACGGAGATTTCGCTACGGGTTCTCGTCGGCAGGGAGGTAAAAAACGACGCTACAAGGACACTTTGAAGAAATCGCTGAAGCAACTGCAAATCAACTCGGCGACCTGGGAAGATTTCGCCCAGGATAGACCGGCATGGAGAAGATCAGTGAAGACTGGTTCAGCAATCTATGAGGCCAATCGGATCGCCGCCGCCAAGGCCAAAAGAGCGGCACGAAAGTCACTAGCGCCCCGGACCAATACCGCCAATGCCCAGGCCCTGCCAACATGCCCGCGCTGTCAACGCATCTTCCGCGCGCGAATCGGCCTGGTTGGACATCTTCGGACGCAATGCACCAACAATCCGATAATTCCAATTTCTACGTCAAATTCTGCCAACCCCCTTCTGACTCTCCCACCCTCACTCCTGGCATCAATTCCATTACTCCCACCATCATAGAGACCACATCCATCTACTCATCGCCTGCTACCCCCACCACCGCCTTCGCCTTCACTACCACCACCACCACCATCATCAGCGATGAGGAATCTCTCATAAGCTGTACTCAATGCGACCGCACATTCACCTCACGCATCGGCCTGGTCGGTCACTTGCGAATACATCGTACAGAGATCGGTGAGCCAGTGCCTGGAACACCATCACACAGAGGAGATCGTCGCCTCCACTGCCCTCGCGCATTCACTCATCGCATGGGCATCCATGACAGCGGAATACACCACGATGCCGCCAACACCGATACACCATGCACACCCTCCGCTCCTGCCATTCTTAGCGTCCCTGACACCCCACTACCATGAATGACACCCCCCGGCCTCTACCGATTTCTCCTGCCCACACTGCGCCCGCAACTTCAACTCACGCATCGGCCTGGTCGATCACCTGCGAATAAATCGCACGGAGGCTGGTGAACCAGTGCCTGGGGCTCCGACATACAGTCGACGCGCCCGCCTTCACTGCCCTCACTGCTCCCGCACATTTACACACCGCATGGGCCTATTAGGACACATGCGCCTCCACGAAAACCTCCGGTAAACCACCGGAGGCTAAGCTACATCAGCGCACACTACCTACACTAATACATCGACAACACCCTCACAATCACCATTTGCCAAAGTATATCACGGTTTCCTAGAAACCGTGGCTGGGAAGTCTGCCAATCTGACGCTTCCACAAGACCACGCCGTCGGCTCAGTGTATGTGCTGTGTGTGTCGAGTGGCTGACCAGTGGACTGGGAGTCAGACGGCAATGGCTGCTCCATATCCCCTGAGTTAGTGAATCCTGGTGTGTGCGTTATGGGGGCCAGGTCGTGCTGAGGCGCGCGAAGACGGGTACGCCAACCCGTCAGCCAATGCGCCCTCTCCCACATCAGGCAACTGACCGGCTCGGACAGTGTCTGATGGTGGGGGTTGGGGAGAGAGTGAGGTCGACAGCTCAGCGCATGTTCCTCACTATAAACAATCTGACGCGCTTAAAACTATCACGGTGCGCTAAAAGCCGTGGCTTGGAAGGTTGCCAACTGACGGGATAACTCCGACCGCGTGGTCAGCCCAATGTGTGTTTTGTGTGGAGTGGCTGACTGGCGGACTGAGAGTCAGGCTGCAATGGCTCCTTCTTAATGTGGTCTTTATGGCACTCCCACTCTGTGGGATCCTAGCCAGGTGTGGTGGTACGCTCAGGGGTGGCTCCGGCCGCACCAGCCACCTGCGCCCTCTCCCATCTCCGGTCTTCTTGACTGTGTCATGAGACCGGGCTCAGGTGGGGGAGGAGAAGAGAGTGCGGTAACGTTGAATGCCGCGGTTGGAAGGTTGCCAACTGACAATTACACTCAGACCTCGCAATTAGTCCAATGTGTGTTGTGTGGAGTGGCTGACTGGTGGTCTGAGAGTCAGGCTGCGATGGCTCCTTCTAAACGTGACCTCTGGCTATCTCACACATGTGAGATGTAAGCCGTTCAACCCCCTGTTGTGTGAAATCCTGGTGTTTGTGTTTCGGGGGCCAGGTCGTGTACGTAGTACACGTAGACGAGGTCACCAGCAGCTGCGCCTGCTTCCGCATCAGACAGCTGACCGGCTCGGACAGTGGTCTTATTGTGGGGGTGGGGAAGAGAGTGAGGTCGAGAGGTCAGCGTATTTGTTTCACCATAAACAATCTGACGCGCTTGAACCTATCATGGTGCGCTAAAAGCCGTGGCTTGGAAGGTTGCCAACTGACGGGATAACTCGGACCGCGTGGTCAGCCCAATGTGTGTTTTGTGTGGAGTGGCTGACTGGCAGACTGAGAGTCAGGTTGCAATGGTTCCTTCTTAATGTGGCCTTTATGGCACTCCCCACCCACGTGGGATCCGAGCCAGGTGTGGTGGCACGCCCAGGGCGGCTCCGGCCGCGCCAGCCACCTGCGCCCTCTCCCATCTCCGGTCTTCTTGACTCTGTCTTGACACCAGGCTCAGGTGGGGGAGGAGGAGAGTGCGGTAGCTGCAGCGCAAGGCTACTATCACTTAAAACTAATTCACGCGCAAGTCACCGTCCCTGCACCACCTGGTGTGGAGCATACGGTGGACCTCGTCGAAATCGACGGTCGAACTGTCGAAATCGAATGGACAAACGTTGGTGTCAGACCCTCAGGCCTCTAGCAGTTCGCGCCCCGTCTTCCAACATGGAGTAAGGCCGCAAATTCCACTTCGTGAACCAGCAGATAGTGCCGCGAGCCAGCAATAAGACGGGACAGGAACTGCTGAAGACCAGAGCACTTGACAAAAACTCCAGCGACGGCGTTGATCCAGCCTTATCGTGAACACTATCCCCTCCCTCCACCCCTTGACTCTTTTGTTTCGACAAAAGAACTGTCCAGTTGTTCCATTCTCACAGTAACTGGATACCAGCTTTCTGTACGAGTGCGAAAGCTCAAGTTAATGCACCTATTGTCTCAGTGATCACGCGTTCATGCTCTTTGTAGCAAGAACCTGAGACTCGCATATTTGTTTCCATTCGTTACGACTTCGTTCGTTTGCAGTTGTTTCGTAGGTGACCCGTAGGGGACAGGAGTTCCATTATCAAAGATCGTGTTCTTATTTTTGGAATACATTCATCACCTGCGAGCAGGTTCGGTTCATCAAACTGACATTCGTTTTTGATAGGCCTAAAATATTTGGATGTACGCCCCAGACCTGACATGTAGCTCAAGAACACTTGTCTGCGAAGTGTTGGCGAATAAGCCGACTGAAATTCATCCGTGATACTGCATCCTGTAGGTTACCTTAACTTGACGTTAAAATGGCGATATTGTCAGCATAATTCATCGTTAAAATTATACAGAGCCCTTCCGAGAATCAATCGGTGACGAATCTGGACAGGATGGGCTTTTGAATGCAACCTTGTAGAACATATCGGACGGTTTAGAGATTTTTATGAGCCAGAACTTACAAACTGGCAGAATGATGTTTTCGTCTTACGAACGATTTTTGTCAGCATACCATCTAACTTCACTAGCCCTCCGAATCGAATGTTGCAACAAAGTCAATAAAACCGACGATCGTCGGTCGCTAGTGGCCCTTGCGGTTTGAGAAATGCGCCACAATGTAAATAATTGATCAGCGTATCCGAATTCCGTTGAGAGCCCAACATTATAGGGCTGTGCTTGAATAAGGCCTGAGAAAGGCAATGTGAAAACTGCGTGGTGCGGCAACTCTCAGTTTGCTGTATTCCTTTCGTGAAAACGAGTTAAAGACTGGTCGAGTCGAAGTTAACAAGCACTATATCTTCTTCCCGTGCTCGCCCAAACACCACACAGATCTAGAGCACAAGCTTCGATAAAATATTTGCAGACCGTAGAGTGAATGTCATTCTCTCCGTAAACTATGCTGCATTGCCTCAGAATTGCAGCAGTAAATTCTTCCAGGTAGGTTCAAAAGAAAGAATAAGCCAGGAAAAGATGGGACCGTTTCCGAGACTGAGAGGTGGTGGCGGTCGTTGAAATTTAGAAGCTGCTCAACGTTCACGTTGTCGGCATTTAAGTTGGCCCTCACACAGCTAAGTCATTCAGTGCAACGGTACTATCACCAAGCTTCAGGATGACGATCCAAACAACTTGGAAACAACAGCCATGGACCGCATTCAAAATAAAGATCAGTCTGTAAAAATCTCTATTTTGTAGTATGAAGATAAACCTAACTCGTGAAATCTTATGGATTTCATGAGTTACGGCCCGTTACGCGAAATCAGCGCACGATGCGTAATCTAAATCTGCCCTCGTTTTTCCGAAAACAATGTGACCTCTCAAACCTGCATTCACCTGATTTTCATGAAAACAATACAAAATTTTCCTTTATCCGAAGGGATATATTCCAAATTTTTTCCGGCTTATATTAATGTTTATTCATAGTACTGCACACAAAAACAAACTATTTTGATCCGTAGCTTTTAATAGCGTAGGAAGATTCCTGGATAGCAAGAAATGTCGGATTTCGCCCCATCTAGCCCCGTTTCCCCATCAATAAACTGATGTGAAGTGAACTCTATTTGTAAACAGCTTTTTGTGCAACAGTACAATAAAACAAACAAAAATAACACCTTAAAATGCCTGCCCTGCTACTACCTCAAATTCTGCTATAGACATTTTATGAGTTTGGCAATCTACTGTACTTTGGAAAGGTTGAATGATCTTGGTCTAGCAAGTGAAATCGGTGGTTTTTAACAGTATGCTGCAATAACAGTCCTGGATAATTAGAGACCGAGTCTAGAAGTCTTTTGTTAGCAAAGAGTTTGCGGTAAAATTTTCTCCCCTGATCACAAATCAATTTATCTAGCAAATAAGAATGGCGCCAGAAAGGTACCTAACACAACTAGCACAAACTAGAAGGTACAGTGTGTAGCGAAACTCATGAATGGAATGTGAAAAATTGGTTTCGATTAGAAAGGGTTACTCAAGTTAGGCTGCAATGCAATGTAACATTATTTTAAGATACTTCATACAAACCAGAATGTTGGTTTTTAGATGCGAGCCATTCCAACCAACTGAAAAAGCACCCCTTGTGAAAAATTACGACTAGTGTAGCTTGAAATTTTTCTATGGAGTTTGCCTGTTTTTAGGAAATCAAGCCTATTTTATAAAATTATGGACCAAATCATTGCTTCTTATATTTCATTTGTAGCCAATTACGTATTCCTTCAGTGATATAATTGAAAGGACATATTTCAATTACTAAAAACGAATCCCCGAATAATTGTAAACCTTATTTGCCGTTGTACTCACGTTGAGGGTTTCCAAAATGCGCACTGTATACTACTCCCTGAAGGAAAATATGCATTCTCTCTGTTACTATGATGTCATTTAGTGCTCATAGGATGTTGCGATAGATATTGATCACCTCGTATACTTGAAAAGAAAAACTAATAATTACGCATCTACGATGATACTTGAATAAATATTTCAGTCTTAGAAACTATCCAAGTTACAAACAGCTAATTAGATGCCCTTGCCCAAATATATAACTTAAAAAGACACCAGTTGCCACGAAAGGAGTGTAATAAGGAATGACTTTGCTCGCACTGTACTATACTGTACAATACGCTTGGATTTATAATTGAAGGGGTAAAAAAGGAAAAATTTCAGGTTACATAAGTAGTAATTTTTCAAGGAGTGATATTTCACACCTGCTTGTACAACTTTAAGACCTGTAAAACGTCGACTAAAAGGTTTTTGTATATATTTTTATGCCTATATAACATCAACGAAAAGGAATATGTAAAGAGTTGCCCACTGCCACGCCCAATGTCACGCAACCTACGCAGATATGTGGACTGCAGTAGTGATTTATAACCAATGCGAACATAAGGCGCGGACGCATAGCTCGACTACCCTGTAAAGCAGCACTGGCGGAATTAACTGGCATCTAAAAATGATAGTCTCAAAACAGTGCCTCAGGTGTTAAAGGAAGCAGAAAGGTTGGTTAAATATAACGTAGTCTGTCATCGGAAAAGTACGTACCTCTGGCCAAGACTGTCTGGTGGGGGAAGCATGGCCTCAATACCCTTCAGCACTGCTCGAAGACGTGCTAATTTCGGCTGGAATAAAAGAAGAAGGCCCAAGAAGGTGGGATGCATGAACAGTAGAAGCCAATTTTGCGGACAGATAACGAGTCTTGGAGTCGGTCACTAACAAACGGTAGGGAAATACGGCAGCCTAAACGAATACCCGGCAGGGGTGTTACGCAGCAGTCAAATCAAACGTAATCTAGGCAGTGACCATCGATTAAACTAAATAATACAATTTTTACCGGCGCCACTTCGGAAGTACGACAAATAGATGCAAAAAAATCACGATGCACATTCTCCGAGGATTACATTTCTGAGAATATTACCCGTAACAAGACTACTTTACGAACACGCATACCTCACCAGTGATTACTCCCCACGCTAACGTAACTAAAATAGCTTGGTCGCTAGGTTGATAAAAGTCAATCAGTTTGATTTGGGAGAGCCTTGAAAGGCGGAAGAAAATGAGGATCACTTATGCATAAATCGGTGGGGCGATCATATTTTGCAGTCAACTAACCCGGAAGCCGAATTCCGAGGCTCGACATCCATCAACATAGATGTCTGTATAAGCTGAACACTGACTTCTGATAACTCTTCGGCCTTAACAGACGATCTGTGAAGATTATTTGGAGTGAACAATGACATCAACGTCTACCAGACGTACAAGAATGGGACTGTTTGACGTTCCCATTAAACCCCGTCGGTAGGTGATCGTTCATCATTTAGTACGAGGACCGAGTCATCTTTGTAAAGAACTATGCTCTCGAGAGACAATTGCATAAATATAACTCCAGAGTGGTCGGTAGTGGTCGTAGAATAGAACTGGGGGAACCAGGGTTAGTGCTTTCACCGTTTTTAATGCACAAGAAACAAACGAATGTACACATCTCTGCCAATTTGTTATATGTGTCGTCCCACAATCACGATTTCATAAAGGACTCTTTAATTTAATTTATTTGGAACAATATTCCGCGTCACCGAGATATACCCATTAGAATGAATCAATCTATAAAGCTGGTTTATTAGTCCAGTCTTGACTTCTCTCTAGTTCCGCTTCAATGCCTTTCGGTGGACAAATTCCGCCGACACTGTTAACTAGACAGTAGAACCAGTTAATTTTCTTACCGAGAGGTGCAAGCCGGTTAGAGGTAATGCACTGTCCGAAGATACGCAGGTTTGCATAGATGATTTTAGCATGAAATCGGTGGTAAAACATCGAACAATAACCCGGGAGCGCGTGATTTAAGAGCGTAGAAGTACGCCGAAAGACGTGTCCTACGTCGAAGTGATGCTACTTTCAAACCTTGACTAACTCTTACCGTAGAGGAAAGTGGATCGCGGGACAGCTGCCCACACACGCAACCCGGTGCATACCACATTTAACACGATATGTCGTGTTAAATGTGGTATTGTCCGCCATGGACAACTATAGTTGTCCATGGCAGACAATACAATAAATACTATGAATGATACTTACCTTTGATGACATGTCTGAAACGTTATCCAGCTTAAAAGCCTCGAATTCTTGGGCAAGCTTTTGGTAATCTGCATTGACAACCACTAGCTTTGAGCACAGGCTTTTGACGTAATCGCGGCGCACAGTATCACTGGACGTATAGGCCTATAAGTTATTAATTACAGGCTTAGAGGTAGCCATAATGGTCGAACCGATTCAGATATATTTTTCACGAGAACCTCAACATTGGACTCTGTGTCAGGTGGTACGCGCTGAAGGACAAGTTGCAGAGCCAAATGCAGTTGGTCTTGCAATAAAATATTCGATTTCACAAGTGCGTCTGTGTCGAGTTAGTCAGCAAAAATTGGTGTACCATGGGCACTTTTGTACAGATTTATTACTTCGTGTAGCCTCCTTATAGTTTCCTTAGTTTCCTGTACACCATCATCGTCAACGACAATGAACTCAGAATCTTCCGAGCCCATCCTGTTCGCCACTTCCTAAAATGAAACTTTTAATGGACAAGTCAAGCCGATGTAACTTCTTGTGGTTGTCAAGTATGAAGAAGGCTATTATTTATTCAGTGTCCACAATCACAGGTGTAGTCATTTTCAGACATGCACCAAGGACACCATTTTGGATATAAGAGTACCTAAAAGGGGTTCTTTGGAGTGATTTAAAGAGGTTTAAAGAGCAAAAATAGTTTAAAACTAGATAAGACGTTGAGACCTTATACGTATCGGTCAACATGGAAGTTCCCTGTATCAGCTACAACACTACGTTCAGTGATGTGTCATTGTACCATAAAATGACATTCTAACTGACTGACTGAAATCAAAAGTAATCCTATTTGCTTAACTGCAAGTGAAAATTTCATGCTTTTCGCGGAGGGCCGTAGACGAATGTACAATTTTGACTAAACATATAAACCCGCTAGTTTCTATAAATATTTTTAAATTAACCAATGGATTGGCCGGCGGGATATGAAGCTAAATACACATAAATTCCGAGTTGTTGTAAATAATCTATACAGATATTCATGGGAAACCTTCTATCTATAGATAGATAGATATATCTATCTATCTATTGATTCATAACTCAGGTAGATAAATACACTTTAAACGATGCCCAACAGCTCTTTCCTAGCCCTAGGATTACCATGTTCCACCTGTCCAAGGGAAATGTGTGCTTTTTTGCTAGTATTTCCCGTTGAGCACCATCCAGCCTGTAAGTGCCAGATGGTCGGTATATAGAGGGAACCTTTGCGCGATAGTTCTATTGGACACTAAACCTCGAAAAAAACAATAATAAAATATTGAAATTTAGTCTGTGCGTCGGAAAAACTACCTTATGACCGACAAAAACGAGACTATCAAGCTTTAATAATGCAGTCGATTAGTGGACGAGTTACCGACTTATCCGAATAAACTCGGCAAAATTCGCGTCGATTATTCTTTTACAGTAAAATGTCATTTTTAGGCTAACAAATTTAGTTTTTTGAAAGCCGAATTGAATAAAAAGCCGTTTTGGATTAACACACTAGTAGGCATAACCCTAGAGAACCCTAGATAACTGCAGTTCATGTACAGTTGAGAGCATAAAGTTCAAGGTCTAGCCGTGCAGCTGGTTTTGAAATCTAAGTGGAAATCATTATTTGTTCTTTATTTGAACATCATATGATTAAATTATTACGTGATTTTTGGATAAAGTTTGCATTTTTAACATTAAAGAACCTGCTTATACCTTTGGTACTCGTCCTCTCCAATAAGCGGCAATCTTTAAGTTCAACGTTTACACCCGACGTAGCCTCATTATTGTTCAGTTGGATCTGTTGCAATATAAAGTTTTCTCAAGCAAGTATATAGGTCATTAGTTAAAATTGTGGAAACATATTGGATATACAACAACGAATTTTCTGCAGTAACCACTGTTATTGTAATCTTACCAACTGGAGGGAAATCAATATAGCAATGTTCACCCAAAACCTTTTTCCATTCTTTTTTTTTCTTTAATAAAATACGTGAAAGATATTAAATAAAATTAATTTTCCAGGACATAAAATTCGAAACAGAAGAAGGTTGTACATTCACCGGAAATATGGCTTTATTTTTTCTGTGCTTTCAAATTCTTAATAGAATCCATCGTCAGAGATAAAACAGCAACATAAACGAGCCACATTGTAGGGGGCCGGGAGCGAATCAGACACCAAGGGCGCCTGTCTGGAGTTGATTGCACAGGGCCCTAAATGCCGGCGCCAGCTCAATAAATTGATTGACCAAGTTCTCATTGGAGGCCCAATCTTTAATACATTCTCGGCTTGTCTTGCGTCTGGCATGGGCGATGATCTTCGCCGCTTCGAAGCTTAATTCGCGACTCATTTTAGAAGTGTGGGCAACCACATGCGATAAACCGTCACCTTGTCTTACAGTAAGCTTATGCTCGTGTATACGCAATCCAAGTATGTGTCCAGTCTGTCCTGTGTAGTTACGGGAAAGGTTTTAGCACGGAATGCGATACACCTCCTGAATGCTCATTCAGATTTAATCTATCTTTGATTCTCATGACCTTACTGCGCAAGGTAGCTTTGTGTCTGTGTGCGATTCTGATCCCAAGTCACGCAACAATGCACTCTGTCGCTTCTGACACGTTCTTGATGTATGGCATCGGATGCTGTACCATAGGGATTGGTTCTGGTTAGGAGCTCCGTGGGCAAACACGTAGGGGTCAGCTTATGAACGCCTTCGGACAGCCGTTCCGCATTAACTAGTCGCGGATGTAATGGGCCTCATTTGCTTTTTCCGCCGGCTTGCTGCAATGAGTTTGGATGCGTTTGAGCAGTGTTCTCCCACAGCTTTGTTTGTGAGCCACTTGATGGTAGCTGAGAAAATCGGGAAGCTTTCACGAAGATCATCGCCCACTCTAGATACAAGACAAGCCAAGAATTGCTTGAAGTCTGGTCCTCCAATGAGAACTCGGTCAATCGATTTATCAATCCGATGCTGGCATACAGGGTCCTGCTTATCACCTTCCGACTGGCTCCACTGGTGTTTGATTTGCCCTGCCCACATATAAATGTTTCTCGTTTATATTGCTATTTTATCTCTGACGATGGACTCTAGTATGAATTTGAAAGCACAGAAAAATAAACCCATGATTCCGGTGAACGAACAACCTTCTTCTTTTTTCTTCTTCTTCTTCTTCTTCTTCTTCTTCTTCTTCTTCTTCTTCTTCTTCCTCCTCATCTTCTTCTTCTTCTTCACTTATACACACACCTGAACTGCGGACATATACCTCCATTCCTGAAACAATTGGGTGCGATACGCTTCGGATAGCTCAGAGCTGGGAAATATTTGCTACACGAGAGGAAGCAACGTAAGAGCAACTACTTTTTTGCACCAATGCATGCAAAAGGGACGGATGTGGCAATGCCTGAGACACAAGGCACCCGTTAACATGGCCATAGGCAGGGAAGTTGTCAGTTGTTTTATCAAGCAGATGACGAGAGTTCTGATCGGTGGCTTCCATTGGCATCTTTAAATATACAAGGCTGTGATCGAGCAGAATAAGCGACAGTGTGCCCACGTACTCGGTGAGGCCATCACTGAGAACTTTGGTAAGACAATATCGGCTCTACTGCAGTACAGACAAACCAAGCAGCGAGTAAGTTTGAAAAACACGGAATAAGTTTCAAGCATCCGAAACAAGAAGCTCAAACTTGGTGCACAACCTCTCATCCAAGCAACTCACTGAGTAACAACTACGGGTGCTGTGGCATGAAACTTGTTTTAACGCCGCCGAGGCTGACGCTGTTGAATTTATTGCAGCCCTGGAATCCATGCTTGTTAGAACTGAAACAACTGAGGACGATAAAAACTCCGCCCGACAACGTATAAAATCTTTGCTGATGGCACACAGACCAACCAAATGTGTTTCGAAGAGTGAATCAAAAGCTACGAAGGAACTAAGGATGGACGAACAAATTATCATTCTACCCGGTGATAAGTGGCGATCAACTAGCGTAATGAATCGAGATGACTACGATGAGAGAGCTATGGCTCAACTTGGTGATAGGGAATTTTACAAACCAGCACAGGACGCACAAGCCAAAGTGGTGGCGAGTCGATTGAACAAAATTACTTGGAGAATTAAAACGCCAAAATGTAATTACGAAGAACGAACGGCACCAAATGAAAGCAACGGATACGGCTCGGGTTCACTTCTATGGTTTGCAAAAGGTCAATAAACCAAATTTTCCACTGCGGCCAATAGTTGGTCTGAAAGGTAGCCCCACCTATAATCTAGCAAAATGGATGAACTCGAAACTAAAATTCCTCCAAAACAATTCGATTGCCTCAGTCGGTTCGGCCTCCCAACTTCCTGGCAGACCGCCAAGGTTGGAGGATTCAATCGGACGAAGTGATGTTCTCTTTTGACGTGACGTCCCTATTCACATATATCCCGCCGAGTTTAGCACAAGACGTCCTGCACAGGAAACTTGAGGAGTCATACGACGAAACCCAGAGTTATCTCAAAATTGAACACCCTTAGAAGCTATTCAAGTTTTGTCAAAAGATCTACTTCAACTTTGCCGAAAAAACCTATGAGCAGATCAAGGGAACCCCAATGGGCTCACCAATCTTTGGTTTAGTTGCAGAATTGATCCTGTAAAAGCTGGAAAAGATCGATTTTACTTGGCAGCAGCCTATCTTTTGGTGCCGTTATGTAGACGACACATTTGTTATCGTGAAGAGGAACATGCTGCAGCACTTCCATGATCACATTAACTCGATCTTTTCAGATAAACTATTCACGAAGGAAGAAGAAAAAGAGCACCAGCTCCCCTTGATGTTCTCTTCAGACGACTTCCGAATGGCGAAATAGAAACAGCTGTCTACAGGAAAGCGACGAACACCACACAGCTTCTCAATTTTCACTGCAACCATCCGGTGGCTAACAAACGACGCTTCAGTTCAGTTCAGTTTTATAAAGGGAAAGTTAGGCAGCGCCTTTGAACTCCCTATTAATTTCTATAACATTGGGAATTAAAAAAGGCTGACACATAATGGAGCCTGTGTAAAAACACAGTTCAAACGCATCCAAACTCATTGCAGCAACCCGGCGGAAAAAGCAAATGAGGCCCGTTACATCCGTAACCAGGTTTTGCGGAATGGCTATCCGAAGGCGTTCATAAGCTGACGCCTACGTGTTTGCCCGTGGAGGACCCAACCAAAACCAACCTTGATGGCTTGTCAAGCAATGCCATACATCAACAACGTGTCAGAAGCGACAGAGCGCATTGTTGCGGGACTTGGTGTTGAATCGCACACCGCCACAAAGCTACCATGCGCAGGAAGGTCATGAGAATCAAGGATAGATTAAATCTGAATGAGCATTCAGGAGAAGTGTATCGCATTCCGTGCCAAAACCTTTCCCGTAACTACACAGGACAGACTGGACACATACTTGGATTGCGTATACACGACCAAAAGTTTGCTGTGAGACGGGGTGACGGTTTATCGCATGTGGTTGCCCACACTTCCAAAATGAGTCGCGAATTAAGCTTCGAAGCCACGAAGATCATCGCCCACGCCAGACCCAAGACAAGCCGAGAATTGATTAAAGCCTATGCCTCCAATGAGAACTCGGTCAATCGATTTATTGAGCTGGCGTTAGCATACAGGGCCCTGTGTTATCAACTACGGACAGGCGCCCTTGGTGTCTGATTCGCCCATCCCCCCTAAAAATGTTGCTCGTTTATGTTGCTGTTTTATATCGGACGATGAACTCTAGTAAGAATTTGAAAGCACAGAAAAATAAAGCCATGATTCCGGTGAACGAACAACCTTCTTCTTCTTCTTCTTCTTCTTCTTCTTCTTCTTCTTCTTCTTCTTCTTCTTCTTCTTCTTCTTCTTCTTCTTCTTCTTCTTCTTCTTCACTTATATACATACCTGGAATGCGGACATTCGCCTCCATACTTTAAAAATTACTTCAACATTTGTTTTTTTAGTAAAAAACTTCCGTGAGCACCACCCTTGTCCCTTTTAAATCATTATTTGATATTCTAAGTTTGAAGTTTTCTAGGTTTTGCCTACTGATTGCTGAATTGAATTCTGCCATTCGTATGTTATGCATCTTTACCTCCGAAAACAGTTTTTATTTTGACAACCATTAAATTTTCGCGGAAAATTTATAGCAAGTTCTGCTACCTTGTCAATAAAATCATTTGACTGATTTTTCCGAAATTGAATCAATTTACAGCCTCCTCGAAGCAAAAACGAGAACGATACTCTCTGTTTGTCACATGTTTTCAGCCGTTGAACCGAAGCGTCGCTTGGTTGCATCTAGTAGTCACAGCCGGGCTTTAGACATGCAACCAGTTGTTAGAGCTAAGCAGTTTCATTCTTCCGCTTTGCAAACTGTATTGACTGTATGTTAAAGTTTGAATCAGGTTTCTCGATACTTGTGAACTTATTCGACGGTGAAATCTCTGCTATTCCCTCTAAGGATTGTCAACCTCTGGACTCCATCATTCCTTTGGTTGCCAGGGCAATATTAGACAGACAGAAAATAAATTTTAATTTTCTTTTTAAAAAATGTTTTCAGAGATAGACGACCTATTGACGCTGCCGTAGACTTCATATACTTATGCGGCTTCAACTATAAAATAGTGGAAACCAAACGCCTCTTCTTACATAGCAAAAATCACTTATATTAGTCACATTTTTCACCAATCAAGGTGGAATCTCTATCATTTCTCGTTATCTACATGTTGCAAAATATTTTCTTTGCCAGGATCTTACACTAATGGCTCAACGAAATGGGTCTCCCCTTTCAGTCTTATCCATGAGTACGGTCATGGCTATGCAAACCACAACGAGACTATAAAGAAATATCCTCGAGTGTCCGGTTCAAAAATCCCCTTATTTGCACCTCTCACGTTTCTTCCAACGAATCCATTAACACCTTCTACCTCGCGAATACGAATTTCGAACTCAGTAGCTTTCAACCATGTCATAAGCGCCAAGACCAACTGCTACTCCATTTCAAAGCAGTTTACCCTGTATTCCGAAGGGTGACTTGGTCCAAAAGACTGGGTCAAGTCCGCCTCGTTCCCATTCCATGTCATCCCATCCGTTCTCAGCTGCTGAATCTTATAAACCCATCAATACCCAGGCAAGTTTTAGTATGCTCGTAATTTTAGTTCCATAAAGAAAAGCGTCATTACAGTTGTAAAACCTCTAAACTCTCGAGCATCTACTATACATACACAAACTTCCCTTCACAAATATCCCAACCTAACGACTTCTTAGAGTCCCCAATTACTTAACTCTACATCTTATGGTAACAGTTTTCCAAAACTATTTTTCTATTTTTAAATCTAAGTAGCCCTACATATTATTCCAACATTCCACAAAATCCCATTTGCTCTAATGCAGAAAATAACCTTCCTCTCAATGGATACCAACCAAATATGTTTCTCTTTATTTATAATAATTTAATCAACAGTAACAGCTGAGCAAATTGTAGAGGGCAGCAAGTTTAATTCACAACCACACCGTCTTTCAAGAATTTTATTTCTCCTCCACCAATTCCTTTTTTTATATACACTAATGAGCGTATCCCGCTTTCCACAAATACGCTCAGTATAGTTTCACTCAACGCGAGGTCAGTCGGGAAAAATGACTGAGGTAAGAAGTGTAGCTTTTGAGTTTGAACAAGATATTTTGTGCACCCACAGAACTTTCGGCTCACGCCCTTATTTCAAACTCAACGCTCGCTTTAGCTAATTTTAGTGTATATCGACAAAACCACTTTGGAAAACTTGGCGGTGGTTGACTTCTTTACATTAGATCGTCTCTTGTACATTCCCCTACGATCTTAGTATTTCTTCGTTTTGTGGAAATAATTGTTTGGTTTCAGTCATCCTCCCGCACAAGAAAAAAAAAAAAACTATAATTGGCTCTATTCATAATCCTCCTTGTTATTCCGGCAATGAAAGCCAGCTCTGTGAACTATTTGAAAAAATTAAAGAAGCTCCGTTTGAGTTCAAAATAATCGTAGGAGATTTTAGTTTGCCAGAAATCGATTGGCATGCAAATACTTCTCCGGCAAAATTTGAGAACATGTTGAACACAAGTTAATTTTCAAACATGTCTCATTAAGTCAGCCCAGTGACTCGAAAAGATAGTATTTTAGACTTAATTTTTACTTATTGCGTCCACCCTTCGCTTACGAATTTCCATCAAGACCTTTGTACCTTTGATCACGCATTAATTCCTTGTTGTTTTCCGGTCTCCTCCTCTGTAAAGCCAGAAATAAAACGTACCTATTTGGACATAACTCGTGTTAAAAAAGTATTAACAAATAAATTTCTAAGCACACTGGATTGACCAAGCTCTTTTTCAAATAATGACCCAAGGTTTTACTAAGATACATTGCAAGGCATAACAGAAGGTCTCCTGGATTTGCATTTGTATCAGTTTATTTGAGGGAGATGTAGGTGAGTCACCTTTGAATTCCCTTTTTGTACATGTGAGCTGTGGTGTCAAAAAATATTATCTCGATATGTTTGCAAGGTCAATTGATATGAGTTAACTGTTTGGAACATAGTTGAAAAAGAGCAGACAGGGAAAAAAACCCCCGGTGATATTTAGCAGAAAACAACTGCCACCCTTGGGGAAGGCTCCAACGAGCGGCATCGCGGAAGTCATATGAATCAGCACCTAAGTGCGGAAGGTGCGGCTATATGCTCTATTGCTGACTGCAGAGTCAGTTTAGTGATTTCAAAGGCGGAGATATCCGCCCAGACCATCCTCGGTCCGTTGCAGTTAAAACCAAGGGAGAACGTTCATACACCACATGGACGATGGCCGCCAGGTCCAGCTGATGCGAAAACTCACGGTTTAACCAACGTGTGCAAATAATTAAGCAGCGAAAACCTCGGGGCCCTCAGCATGGGAATTATGGGAGAGCGCAAGCCCTCGAACGAAAATAACAAACATAAAGAAATGTTACTCAAATATAGCTAATATTATCCTAAATACCTTAGTTTCGGACATCAATCTTGCAGCTTTCAGTTCATGTTGTAGCTGGCACCATTATATAGATCTAACTTTCACTTAAATTCATACAAAGAGTCCGACATAAGAACATCCAGAGGAAGACTTTTCCAAGCTTCGATTACTCTTTTGGAGAAGAAGTACTTCCGAGTGTCTAGCCTTGCTCCAGTCACACGTAATTTGAGAAGATGACCTCTCAAGTTCGTTATTGTTGCAAACTCGAAGAAATCACCTGGGACGAGACAACAGTCCTAAAAACATAAAATTCGGAATGTTAGTATCAGGGCTCCACGAAGCTATCAATAGCGCAAAGGAAAGAGATTTAGATTGGACAGCCGTGTTTTATAAGGCTGTGAGCCATGTCCAAGGAAAGTTTTGTTGCTCGCCTTTGGAACTTATCAATGATGTTGATGTCTTTCGCCACCCAGGGTCTCCAAGCTTGGAAAGAGGACTCCAACTGCGGCCACACGAAGGTTCTGAAGACTTGAGTGAAGCAGTCGGTAGGGAAGACTGCGAAAGCTCGTTTAATGAGGTACAGAATTGACATGGCGGACTTCGCTACCTTTGCGAAATGTAGGAGGGATTACGCGAGGTCGTGATCCAGACTCCCAGGTCCTTTTGGGCATCCACTTATTTCAATGGAATACCATTCAGACGGTAAACCGCAGGGTTCGAAGGATGGCTTTTCCCGACTCGTATGATGCTGCACTCGCTCTCCTTAAACGGCAAGAGCCAGTCATTTGACCATTTCTGGAGTCGAATTAAGTTTGCCTTCAATTTTTCTTCGTCAGCCGCAGTATGAATGACGTGCCAGTGTTAAAGATCATCGGCAAACATGGCAATATCGCAGTCCAGTTCATTGACACAATCGTTGATGTAGACAATGAACAAAATAGGGCCGAGAACAGAGCCTTGGGGAAAACAACTCTCAACCTCACACTTAGTCGACCGTTGGTCGCTGATATTAACTGTTTGTGAGCGGCCAGTTAAGAAATTTTCTATCCATGTCAGAAGTCTACCTCTTACTCCTATGTGGTCGAGTTTATAAAGAAGGTGGTGGTGCGGTACGCTATCAAAAGTCTTTTTGAAATCGATATAAACTGCGTGCACCGTATTTCCTCTATCGACCGCCTCATTCCAACGTTCTATAAAGTAGCAAATGTGTGACGCAGAACCTACCTCTACGGAAATCATGCTGGACCTTGGAATGCAGATTGTTATGTTCTAGGAGCTGCAGCAAACTGAATTGAGACTAACCGGTCGATAATTGTTTGCGGAGACCCGGCTTCCATACTTATAAAGCGGCACAATCCATGCGGATTTCTAGTTGGCTGGTAGACTTCCGATCTGGAAGAAAGTTTGGAAAAGCGAAGAGAGTGGTTTTGCCAGTTCTCTCACGAGCTCTTTCAACAGCATTGCAGGCACTTCATCGGGACCCGGTGACTTGGATTTCTTTAACCTAAAAAGTTCTTTGAGAACAAGAGTCTCGGTGAAAATAACAGTCTCGACTTTTGTATCCATTTCGAAGCCATTGTTAGGGTAATCCTATCTCATTTCCTATGAGAAAACAGACTGCGAAAATTTCGAAAGATACTCAGCATTCGCACCATCTTCAGTAAGGTCTATACCCTCGGCGGTCATCAGCAGGGGTATCGGATCCTTGTCCATGTATTCTGCCTGATGTAACCGTAAAAGAGTTTCGGGTTCGCGTTAGCCCGGTTCAGCAGATCCTCTTCGAAATCCTGTCTTGTTCTAACAATAAGGTTCTTGACCCGATTTCTCTGCATTTTGAACGCATTTAGCGATGCAGGCGTTCCGTCCGTAAGTGATTTTTTCCGCAATCTCTGCTTTTTGTTAACTTTTATTTTTAAGGCCTGCGTAAGCCATCTTGGTCTGTTCGGTAACCTTTTCGCAAAATCGGACAGTGATTTTCGATGAGCCTGTGCAGTATGTCTGGGAACTTTTCCCAGTCCTCGGTTATGTTTCCAAAGAATAAAGGTTCCTAATGAGTGCGCGTGAGTTTGGCACTTATTCCACCGAAATTGCCTTACCATATATTCCTTCTGACTGTTGTGTGTCTTTTTGGTATATAAAATAGTGAGTACTACCATCGCAGTACCACGTGGTCGCTTTTACTTAGCAGCAGTAGACATGAAACTTCGTCGATGCTGTCATGCGACTTCGTAAGAACTAGGTCCAGGCAATTGGCCTGTTGTCCTTCGCACACCCTGGCTGGAAAATAGACATGCTGTGTGAGAAGTAGCTTGAGCGTTATGCTAAGAAGGCAACCGTCAAAAGCTAGATCAGAACTTTGTGCGCAGGCCGAGCTCCAGTCGATGTGAGGCACACTGAAGTCACCCATAATCAGGATATCAAACCGTGTAGCAATATTTTTAATCTCCTCTAGCAGGTAAGCATCGGCTACGGGGTCAATTCTCGGTGAACGGTATACTGTCAGGACATCTTAAATTGATGAACCTGGCACTTTTATGGATAACCATATCGCCTCGGAAGTAGACGCCAGTTTATAAGTTTTGCCTAAAACTGTAAGTTCAGTTTTCACATATGGGAGTACGCCGCCTCCTTGACGCTCTTTCCCGTCTTTTCTTTAAAGTTGGTAGCCAGCCATAGTTACCTCCCGGTCGTCCACATGTTGGGACAACCAAGGTTCTGTTAGGGAAATTATATCTTGAGATAGATCGCAGACATGAATCTTAAGCACGTCGAGCATCGATAGCATACTCTGTGCATTGGTGTACATGAATGTTAGTTTTCGGTTTGCCCGGGAAGTGCTTACGGTCAGGCGCGAGCCCCGTTTACTGGGCCGGTTGCGTGGTAATCCGGAACGAGCCTCTCAAGGGGGAGAACAATGGACGATGGATCGCTTGATTGTTTTAAATAACCAAATTTGTTTACCCTTCGCTGAGCAACCGTCTCAGTTCGATTACAAGTTTATGACGATTTTCTGCTCCGCATGTGAGAAATCCTGTTGAAAAAACCCCAGGGTTCGATTTTTTTAACTTAAAGCGCCTACACAGAATGAGACTGGCTTCCTGGCTACTGGTCAGGATAACTTTTAGAGGCCTAGGATGTGTTGATTCAGATAAGCTCTCGGGCCGTTTTCCAAGGCGGAAGACTTTTTACAGATCAATCGACGTATTGCGTTCCAGCATATTTTTCAAAACCTCATGAAAGTGGTTCATGTCTTCGGAATATCGGTCTACTGGAGTTGTAGATGCTGATTCAGGTATTCCCTGTATTATGAAACCTTTTTTTCTGTTATTGGCATTTTTTGTACATACGAAACTGTCTTCCACTATCTGGTGGGAAGGTTTCACGTTGCGCACTGGTGATGATGGAGCAGAGGCTGATTGGCTATATGTTGGCTTTGATCCGGTTTTTTGGTTATGCCGAAGTCCACGGCTTCGACGATTTTCAATCACAGGTGGTAGTTCCTGTTGGGGAACCACTACCACTGCTCGTGCTTTGTGTGTGAATCTCAGTATTTCCTGTGCTGGGCAAGGCAATGGTCGAAGCCCCTTGTTCGAGCATTTTTGAGTCATCTCTCGAAGTCGGTTGTCCATTAAATTTTTCATTATTGGAGTCAGATTTGCGTTTCGAAAACTTTTTTGTTTTAGGCTGACTTTTATTGTCCTGCGCCATTGCTACTTGTTGTTAGGGAGCCGTAGCAGCTGCCAAAGTTGTTGTTAGGATACCCTTTGATCGAGTATTTTTTGTTTCGCTCCTGGTAAGTCGCTCAGCGGACTCCTGAGTGATATCTACTGCATAAGAGGTGCCTTTTAACGCAGATTTTTTTCTAATCTCATCCTCGAGCTTGTTTAGCTTCATGGACAGTTTCTGACAGCCACCACAAATGGCAGTGCCGTCAATAGCGTGAATATTAATTTGAGAGAGCGCCCACCGCCGTGGTAGTAGTAGTTATAGTAGAAGTAGTGTTAGTAGTTGTAATATTAGTAGTATTTGTAATAGTAGTAGTAGTTGACGCATTAGTAGTTGTGGTAATAGTAGTACTAGTAGTATTAGTAGTACCAGCAGGCTCAGTAGTACTAGTAGTAGGAGAAGTAGGAGTAGTATTAGTAGTTTTAGTGCTTGTAATAGTAGTAGTAGTAGTAGTAGTAGTAGTAGTAGTAGTAGTAGTAGTAGTAGAACTAGGAGTAGTTGCAGTAGTAGTAGACGCAGAAGTAGTAGTGGTAATAGTAGAAGTAGTAATTGGAGTAGTAGCTTTAGTAATAGCAGGAGTAGTAGGCGCAGTAGTACTAGTAGTACTAGTAGTAGTAATGGTAGTATTAGTAGAAGTAGTTGTATTTACCGGTCTCATTCATCCCACTTTCTTCCTTAACCTCGTTGGACATCTGTTTGTTGCAACTATACCACTGCCACTCCCAATTTTTCGGTCCTAGTTTAACTGCTGTCTATTTCATTTTTAAACTTCTACTTACGGTGATGCCTTTCTTCGTAGTTATGCTTTCTGTCATTTAGGGGCAAGCCAGTTCCTTTGCAAATAGCTTTCGCATTCTTACTTCGTGTCGCTTTTCATTTCTATCATAAAGGCCCTTTGGTTTATGTTAATTTTCCCCCACCATTACGCATAGATTTTGGCTTACCGCTCAATTTCCCCTATTTTGTTGTTGATACTATATCCTTCTGCGTACGTTCCTGTGTGTCAGTTTGGATGGTTTTATTCGCCTCTTTTTCTCCGTCCCTTTTTGCACCTCCTAAAGTTATCCTGTACCTCCACCTTATGTCTTTAAGTTGCTTGCGCTCAGCAGCTTTGTAAATTTTTTCTGCTGATTAAAATCCGGCTTGTTATTACACACGTCATTTCTGGCACCGCTTAAGGGTTTAGTTGCGGTATAAATGATACGGTTTTGTTACTCATTTACTTAATAAAACCAATTACAGCTGTTTTTTTTACATGAGGGAAATTTTGGGAGGTGGATCCAACATCTTCCGGGTGCGCATCATTTTGCTTGTTTGTTGAGTCCCAATGTCGTCATTCGCTTCCCAATCTTCGAATACACAGTTCCCGCTTTAACGATTAGGGGTTGTCAGCGTGCGCCTTGTCCATCTTCGATTTTACGTTATTTTCCTTTGTAGTCTTCCCTACTTGGGTGTTTTCTTTGGGTTTTAAGGGGTAGACGTTCGCCACGTGACTAAAAACGTATCCCGGGCCTGAGATAGATTGTCAAATTTTCATGCATACCACAAACGATACTGTGCTTCATCGAGGTGAGCCCATATAGCTCTGGCGGAGGCCGGACTGGTTTCAAACATTTTTCGCTTGAGTTGGCTCCAGTAGACTTCTATGGCATTGTTTTACCTTTACATATCTATACCCATAAATTACTTAAAAATTTTATTTCCTATACTTCCCCTTTTTAACAATATAAATTGCGTCTGCAAATCGGTAAATCTTTTCTTCAGTTATTATTTCGCATTATTCAATTTTACTTCATTTTTTCGTATTCCTTATTCCACAAACACCTAAAATACCTGAGATTTGCTGATCAAATGTTTTACTTATTAAAGCACACGTTATGTACGGGATTTAATCCATATTAACAATCTTAACCTGATTCCACTTCCCTTTTGTGCATTTGCCTTGCTTCTGGTTGTCTTAATTAGCGATCTCATTCGTCAGCTTCAATTTAAATGACTTCCATTAAAGCGCGCTTTATCTGCCTTCTTCTTATTGGCTCCGATTTCATCAGATCAGTTTGCTGTCATTTTCAACCCATGGGGACCGCTAATTACACACCTGCCTTTTCATTGGATGACGACCTTTTTATTTTCTTGTCTGGCGGGTTATATAAACCTCATTTAAACGTTATATGTTTTAAAAAATTTTAGCTTTCAGATTACTTTCACCTTTTTGACTGCTGTTATTGTTGTTGTTCGGCCCCACCCATATAAACCCCTATTACCACGGTTCCCGTAAGACACGCTCTCGGGTTTATTCATTTATTCTGGGACCCGGCTATTGTGCTTCCACCAAAAACTTCTACGGTTAAATCAGGGGCGTAGTTCGGCAAGCCACAAATAAAAATACCCAGGAGAAAAATACCTTTTCTCTAAAAAAATTAATAGCTTGATTTGCAATAGGATGCAATGGGATAGAATTGTGATGTTGTTGACAACGTTTAAGGGTTCGGAACTCTCCTTATCGGGTGAGAGATAATGTAACAGCCAGAGCTACTTTTTATAACCACCGTGGAAGTGAGAGAGGAGGAACTCATCGTAGACAACACGATCGAAACGGAGAGAGGAAAGTAGAGATTACGAGATCATCACGGAGATGCGACATTGCTGACAGCATATTTCACGAACAAGGAGGCGAAAATATCAGAACCCGCTGCGATCATCAACAGATCCCGGAGACCATCGTCAGGGTAATAAAATCGGAGGAAATTATCAAGGTTGTCAAGAATTGGTGATGCTTGTTAAAAAGGAATGGACGAAAAAGTGAATGCGAAGATTGAATCTGTAAAGGATGAAGAACACATTTTTAGAAACGAATATATTATCAAGGGAACTGCCTCAAATACCAGGAGGACTCTTTTAAAAATCCAAAAGTTGCGAGTTTGGGAAGGAAACAGACAATAAGGACTTTATATCTTCCGAAGTATATTTTTTGCGTAATTTGGTTTTTGAAAAAAGCTAACGTAGATGACAACGTAATTTCCAGTGGAAGATTATTCCATATGGAAGCATATTTGGAGGCAAAAAACTGAGAACGGTTAATTGTGGAGCTAAGGGGTGGTGAAATGATCATGGAGGAATAACGAGTGGCATAGAGTCGATCTACCGGAGTGAGAGCATTAATTTCGGTGAGATTTGGGCTAGAGTTAACGCAAAACAGGAAGCAGAGACCGACTTTGATTCTTCTAACCCAGAGAAATTTAATGTTTGCTAACTGGCATCTATCCGTATAATGAATAACGGATCCAGGAAGAGAAAATAGTCTTCGAGTAAATACCCTATGAACTTTTTCAATCTTACTGTGGTCAGAGGCATTCATCAGCCCAAGGAGAGGACAGCAGTTTTCTAGGATGAAGTCGTTCGGACGTACACAGTCTAAAATGTTTCTTTTGCTTTGGATACTTATCATCATCAGAACTCAATTCTGGATCCAAAGATGCTGAGGTCTGAAGTTCACTGAAGCCTTTTTGCGAGATTTTGTTTCATGCGTCATAGTGATCTAGAATGTACCATATCAACGTATCATTATCTCATTCTGAAATGCAACTGCAGTACTAGCCAACTCTACTTCCTTACCTTATTTTCTTATCAGTTTTTCTCCTACACTCTATTCGAAAATGGAGTCCTATTGAACTCTGCCTATATTTTTAAGGAAGTAATTTTTATTTCACTGCCTCTTTTCTAGTTCACTATTGATTTCAAAACATCGCTAACTGTTGACATAACATGGCAAGTTCTGCCTCCATTATTAAATCTTCGTACATTTTAGCTGCACACATTGTCATAATTTTATTTCGTTACTTATGTTTGTTTCTACAGTGCCTTCCCAGTGCTTACCAAATATAAATTCTAAATATGTCTAAAAAAATCCAAGCCACGCACGATACGGAATGTTTATATTAAGTCTCCGCGCACCTGCCTATAACTCAGAGGATACAGATTTAAGTTATTTAGGCAAATCTCATATGGCAGTTCCCCTTGACCTCTTTCTAATTTTTTTTTGCTCGCCACTGCGCCCGTTGGAGCACGTTGGTATCCTGCTGGGTTCACGTTCGCCAGACCTGGATCAAATATTCAAGATGTGGTCTTAAAAACGTACCAAAGTCTTAAGGAAAGCAGTCTTCATCGAAAAATTTAAAGGCCCGCTGAATAGCGCACAGCATTGAATTGATGGATTTAGTCACCTTGAATGATTGCATAGAAGCCTTCAGGTTGTCTGTCATCCAAATCATTAAGTACATCCGAACGCTGAGATCCTTCTGTGTTTCTTCTTCTCAATGTGGCAGGCCATTCATCTAGTAGGATAACGTATCGGTGACTTTATTTCTATTTCCCAGGCCTAGACGCGCGCATTTGTTTGAGTTGAAGGACAAGAGCCATCTGTGGGACCACTCGTCCAATCGATGAAGAATATCTTGGAAATCGTCTCCATTGGCAGCATTTTAGATGACTTTCCATATTTTAATATCGTCAACAATCATATCAAATTCACAGTCCAATTCATGTAAACAATCATTAATGAACAAGATAAATAGGATCAGTCCGAGCACCGAACCTTGTGGGACTCCACTTTCGATGAGTGTGCACATTGATAGCTCTCCACCTGCACTTGGGAACGCCAAACTAAAAATATTTGATCTACACAAGAATTTCGACTCCAATACTTAACTCTCTCAACTTGTTAAGGAAATGCTTTTGCGAAACACTAGCGAAGGCCTTCTGGAAATCAATGTTACCCACCTGCATATTGTCTTTTGCATAGAATGCTTTTTTTCCAGATTTTCATCGTATGAAGTAAGTTCTTTACACATGATCTTCCCATACGAAAGCCGTACTGTGCATTGTATAAGGGGTTATCGGTTTATAAGTTAATCATTAATTTAGTTTTTATCACGAACAACAGAAATGTGTTGGCATCTCGGATTTACAAGAAAACGTCACTTTTAAAACAATAGCCAACAATCTTCGGAATATATGGTGAACTAGAATAGAAATAGTGAAAAAACTCATACGATGAAATTAGGGTAAGGTTTAAGCGAGCCTCCAATTAAAAACCTCTATGGGAAACAAAACTGCTTCACTACAAAATTAATAGCTGGAAGTTATAGAATTGTTACGGTGCAGTGATATATGACCATGATGTTGATTACAACGTGTGAGGGTTCGGAACGCTTTTTACCGTGAGAGAGTTCATATAACAGCCAGAGCTACTGTTCCCAACCATCAGGGAGGTGACCCATGAGGAGCTTACCATAGACACCAGTGTAAAAATGAAGAGAGGACAGTGGGAAGTCACTATATCAACATCGAGATCCGACCTTGCTGATTGCATAGTCAACCGTCAAGGTAGCAAAAACATCAGAACCCGCGAGGATCATCAACAGCTCCCTAAGACTATCGTCAGGGATAAAAAAACGGAGGAAAATATCAAGGTTGTCAACAGTTGGCAATTATGGTTGAAACGAGGAGGGGCCAAAAAAGCGATTGCAAAGATTGAATCTGCAGAGGATAAGGTAAACATACTTAAAAACCAATTAACCATCAAAGGAACAACCTCTTATTCCAGGAGGACCCTTTTCAAAATCCAAAACCTGCCAGTTTGGGAAGGAAATAGACAATAAGGTCTTTTTACCTTCCGAAGTTGAATGTTTACTTTATTTGGTTTTGAAAACTGCTCATGTAGACGACAACTTAATTTAAAAAGGAATATTATTCCAGATGAAAGGATATTTGGAGGCAAGGGGTAATGAAAGGTATACGAGTGGCAAAAGGTTGATTTTGAGCAGCAAAAAGACAGATTTCAATCGAGTCTTTGCACCGAATCAACCAGTCCACAGACATTTATTGAGTCAAATTATTGAAGCAGTTAATTGAATCCTCCGTCCAGTTGCCTTCAATACACTCATTGTTTGACCAGGGCAGTTCTCCAAATCGAACACCCTGCCGGAAATCTTGGCTTTGCCTAAGCCAACCAGTCCAATCCAGTCGGTGTTAATTTTATCAACGTAACTATTGGCGTTGTCTTAAGAAAATGAGTAAATTCAGAATGAAGAGGATGGGACCTGGATCCGTGCCTTGTTAAGCGCCACACGGGATCAGCTGAGGAGTCGATTAGCTATAACCTACTAAGGCCTTCTGGCTGCGGTTAAACAAGTAGGAGCCAATGAATTCAAGCCGAGGAAGCCGGTTGCCGAAGGCTTTCAGTTTCACCAGAAGACGTCTGTGCGGTACCTTTTCAAAGACTTTGCTCAGGTCAAATTAGATCACAACCACTGACTGCTACTCATTACAGAGTGAATTCACAAGGTAATGAAAAGATAACTGACACACTTAGCATGATTTTTCAGGTAGGAAACCATATTGCGAGTCGCTGTAAAGCTTTTTTCTAGGAAAAAGTCTAGAATTTGATTAAAAAATATTTTCAAGAAGTTTTGCTAGAGCCGGGGTTTGTGAACACCTCATCTTGGAAACGAAGCACAGGCAGAGCTCCTGCTACAGAGAAAATCAACCCTACGCGGTCCACATTCTGAAGTGTCTTTTCAACCGGAATATGGGCTGAAAGAGCGAATGAAAATGCGACAGCTAATAATAGAACTGAAAACACGAAATACCAATGGCGAGGCAAATCTCAAAATAAGGGACGCACAGATAGTTCAAGTGAAAAGAGCATTTCTTTGGCCGACGGCAGTCACCCTGACAGCCTTACTGTCCCGTTTCAGAAACCAAAAACATGCCCGCTTAAACTTATCGTCCTCAATACCAGATCTCTGCTTAATAAGATGCCTTTGCTACAGACTCTGGTTTTCATCCACCGCCTCAACATTTTAATAGTTACAGAGACATGGGCAACACTCTGTGTATCCGACTCCGAACTCTCTATTATATGCTACGCTTATATTCGGAATGATCGACACGAGGGCCGTGGCGGAGGAAGCTGTATCTATGGTAGGCAACCACTTAATTTTTTTCCATTGGCCTATCGCCAATTAACGGCGGTAGAAGAGAGCTGTTGGCTCCGAGAATTTCTAAAAGATAAATACTCTTTACTCGTTGGGAGTGTCTATGGCCCACCCAATGCCAGCGAGGATTACGATCTTTGTCTCTCGCTGGCATTTCACGCCGCAGCTGACTTAAATCTGAAGTACTGCTTGATTGAAGGGGACTTAAATCTTCATGAAGTTCACTGATTTCCAACTTCCGGTCCTGCAAAGTTCGAAGACCTACTGGAGGCCATAGATATAGGCATGTGGGACCAGGTAGTTGATTTCACACCCGAGGATCAAACATACTTGATCTTATTTTTGTAGAGGTTTTTAGCCATTATCAGTGTCACCTTTAGATCCACTTGGGAATTCTGATCATACTATAGTTATTTCTACACGAAAACTAGAGGCTGCTGAAACGTTTTCCACAAAATATAGCTTTTTCCATGATTTCAGATCAGCAAATATGAGGGAATTGCTAACACACCTAAATTCCCACGACTGGACTAACTTCTTTGTATGTTCCGATGTGAATGTTTGTACTGATACTTTTTACAAAGTTCTAGGTCCACTTATTTCTCGTTTTGTTCCCCGTAAGAAAATAATTCATGTCAAGGATTAAGTCTACCTCCCTTTATCATTCCGCCGTAGACTGCGTAGACTCTCCCGTCGTTTTTATCTACAAAACGACACCTACGTCCTGCCCTTGATCCAACAAATCTTTCAAAAGGCTAAGAGGCTGTCTGACGAAAAATGACTAGCTGATGAGTTTAACTTTGCCGAAAACCCTTCGTTAAATGTTGCGAAGCTCTTGGCGATGTATCTTCTAAAGAGTTCATTATTCAATATAATACAAACGAGTAGAAGTCAAACGGTAATATGGGTATAAGAGTTGATATTCAAACGGAGAATGTTTATATGGCAAGGGTAATGTATACGGAACGGTAAGCATATCAATAAAATGAATATAAGGAATATTACAATGAGGTAGAAGATATATTTAACTGTTATTGAATATAGTACAATTGATCGATATAATGGCGGAAACACAAGAATGACTTATCGAATGGGCGGCGGCGGCGTGTCCGATCTCCCGGCGTGCGGGTATTACCCTCCGTCTACAAAAAACGGAAGCAGCCTCGCTTAAAACAAAAGGGTAGTTGTGGTCCGTAACATAATTAATTCTTATTAGCAATCAATGGTGCTGATATCATTTAATTAGAATGGCTGAAACGTCGGAACTGGTTACGGTTCCATCGTTAGATGATTTTCAAAGAAAGCACTTAACAATTCTGCCTTGTCAGAGTCTTTGAGAACGAATTTCTTATCTTAATTAAGTAAAGAATGTTATTTGAACAGACCGACAGGAAGTCACAAAAACTTGCTGCGTCGTTCATAGAGGAGAAATGCTGCCATTCCGATGAGTCAAAAAATTGTTAATGTAAGATAATATGTGCAAGGTCAAAAGCATGAAAGGTACAAACGGAGCTAGCCTTTTTCAAAGAGACAATCTGAGGTTAACAGTCAATTAATGTGAATATTAAAACCAGCCTTCTTCAAATGTATGTCAGGAGTAGTAGGGAATACTGATCCCTTTCATGAAGCCTACTACTCGATTGTGAACATAAGAAGTTAGAATCAGTCTAGCATTTATTTTCTTAAAGAGTTTTCTCTTCAGAACTCCACAACCTGTTCAACCAAAAACGCTCTGAGCTTACCAATCTTGACCCGTTGGTAGGTTACAGTGACAGTTGCCATTGGTTACTCCATGCATTAAACTTTTTAAGATCCGCTGCGCTGGTAATGTCCATATTGTAATGGACCCGTATTATATACGTGACGAATCCCTAAATTAATAACGCCCAAGTAGGAACAAGACAGTTGGTAAGGCGAAGAGTTTGGAGATTATTTATAACTAGAAATTGTAATTCTATTGAAGCTTGGTCCTGCGAGGATCCTTTGGTGGGGATTGACTGTCCTGGGGAGACTTTTGGGAGGCCAGAAGGCGAAGGAATGACGATGGCTGGAGGAAGCGTCAGAGAGCGGTCTCCGGTCCAAAGTGATGAGCCTCAATTCTCCTCGATAT
>WEDG01006501.1:0-80467 GCA_017591395.1 Schistocephalus solidus
GCGTTGGTCTGCTTTTAATCTGCTCTCAATTGGGGAAGGAGAAGTCACAACAAAGGATGAATACTGCATGCTTTTAGGAAGTCTGGCTGCTGAATATTGTTGCAGCTCTAACCCATTTATTGAAGAATATTTATAATTATAATGCATTTGCATAGAGGTAAGAGTTGGTGGAAACACAAAGCGCTCAGGATTAATCTGGGAAAATAATTAATGCCATGGTTGGGAGTTGAACTTTTGCAGAGAAAATACGTGTTGTGACGACCTACCCTTCGTAGCATTTAAACGGTGGTCTGGTAAATAAACTCGTGTAAAACAGAAAGGATGGCAAAGATATATTCACTAAATTTCCTCCTGCTGGCGGCAAAGCTGATAACTTACATTTAATGTAACCCATGAAAAAAATGCATGGGGTGTTTGGGGTCTTTACAGAAAATCAATTGGGTGGAGAAGAGTTGTAACTTGAGCAAAGTGGCTGATCTGGGAAGAGGTGCATTTTGGTCATCTAGATAAAACACCCGTAACAGCGACTCAACAAAATATATTACATGTGAAACAGGCTCCTTTAAGCATACTTATAGAGTTGCAAAGAGATTGCGATCCAGGCTCAGTAGATGGTGGGTGCATTTCTTTTTAGTGGGAGTTAAAACCGGCTCATGCACCTTACTGCTGGGTCATTCAGCTTCAAACAGAAACAGTTATACTTGATGCATAGACGTATGATGCTGTTGCTGGATGATCAAACAAGGAGTTATAGAAAGCTCGTGAATTTTTAAGGACAGAAGTCGAAGAATTGAAGTCGAATAAGGCTAAGATAATTTCACAAAAAATTGTTTAAAATCCGGATGTCCCGTTCTTCCTTTGTGGCTGCTCAAGCGAATCTGCTGGTGATACATTGTGAGTAAGTGCAGAAGTTGACAATGTTCCCAAAATGGGTTTACCATTAGCTTAAGGGATGTTGTTTCGTACTGGAGAAGTAAATGGCATTGTCGACCAAAGTATAGCTATTCCTGATAATGATGCCTATGAACAAATCAGAGCACTTAGTCACTTAACGGATGTTTGACCGAGAGCGCAATTTCGTTATTAGAGGTTCTGAGTCCACTTCTCTGATGAAAGGAAAGGGAATTAGAACCTTGACCTCCAGTGATCCTTTTCCGAGGCATACTCAAATTCCATTCTTTTAAAGATGGTGAGATGCGTTACATCGTTCCTGAGAAAGCATTCCGTTTCCAAGGGAAAGCCGGTGTTTTGTACGTGCTTATCATAGCTGAGACCTCTTAAAATGAATTCTTGAAATGTGGTGTTTTGGCGCACCTCCTACAACGGAGAATGGCTCTCCATGAAAAGCTCCTGCAGATGTGTTTTTCAGCCCGAGACCTCTAAACCGACAGAGAAGGTACAAAATGTAGGGATGCTGAGAGCAGATCTGAACATGCAGAACCGAGACATGGAGAACGAATGGCTCAAAGAATGTATGAAATACAATTGATGAAGAGGCCTTTCTTGTGACAGACCCTGTAAATCATCAAGGTTGATCCTTATCGAGATGGAGGACACTAAATACAAAATGCCCAACTGCACAGGGTCAATAGCTGGTAGGTGCTCTTCTGGAACTCGGTTGACGACCACCATCAGGATGGCATGGTGGAATGGCTCCATGTCTTCTTCGGAGAAATGGAGTCGATCCTCTTTTCTTCACTCCCAAGAAATTGCAGGAGTCTATAGAGGAGCCAGTCTAGAATTGAGATGTTTGCATATCAATGATATGAGTCTCCTTTTGAAAGTAGACGGACTCAAGGCACTAATCTCAGAACAGGCCCCGATGTCAGTGCCATTTATGGGAACGTGGCTCAAAGCCAAAATCAGCACTATGGTAAGAGGTTTGATAGATGGATACTACAGCTCTTTTTGAGGAATGAGAGAAAAAGACTAGGAAGAGGAATTAGGATGGCCGTATACATTTTGGATAGGAGTCTCAGCAGTCAAACGGAAGGTGTTTGCCTGTGTTTCTGCTTGAATATGCATTTCTCTGGATAAAAAAGATTAAAAGGATTGCTCACCGAGCACTGAATTCTTGATGATCTACAGACCACCGAGCAGAACAAATTTACGTGATGGAGTGCTCCTTCATTTTCCCTAGGGAAGTAGATCACCAGGAGGTGCTTATTGCTGGAGATTTTCAATGCACCTGGGGCTAGGAGAAAATCCTGACAGTTGACAGTGCACCGACCTCATTCAATAAAGCTAATGGTCTCTCGACCAGCCTCACAGGCAGATTAACAATGAGATTTAGATAGAACAGAGAATCAATTGCCTGGACCTAAAATATTTACGAAGAACTTTTCTTTACATTACAGTGAAATTGTATTCTTCACCCCTCAGTAAAATTAAGATATAGTACATGCTTTTAACCGGAAGAGAGAAAGGGAGAGAGCCAAGCCAGAGAATATATGGAGAGCTGATTTTATCACGATGAAAGAACTGATGTCCCGTGAAGTAGGATTGTTGCTCAAGGGAATCTAGGAGGATTGGCAATGGTTTAAAGATGGACTGCTTGATCTGATCAAACTTTTTGTATCTTTGAGTTTAAAAGACTTACCCATGGAAGCTTGTTTTATAAGAGAATTAACAGGCATTTAAAGAAGAAAAGTAAAATGATGGCAAGTCATGTGGAAACCTCTCGAGGAATTTGTCACCAGTACTTAATGCTGTCAAAAGATCAATCAGGCCAGGAAGAACTATAAATCCAGCAATTGTCAGCGGAAAATAGAAACTCTAAAATTGCACTCCATTATAACAGAGTCGATTAAAAACGTGATCACGGAACATGGATAAATAGTGTTGGATTCTGTTGACATTGCGAAGCTAGGCAAATGGGCTAAAATAAATAAATTGTGTGTTAAGACCAGAGGGGCCCCATAATTTACAAGCTTATTGTCTCAAAACAGCTAATTCATTGAATAGTTGCCCACTTGCACTATGTAAGCCGCAATATGAACCAGCAGAGAATGGAAGTAATTTGGTGGGCATATCAGATTCAGACGTTTACCATTGTTTTAAAAGAATAGTTCAGCAATCTTTGGCACCGGTCAACTGAGAAAAGCAATAAGGAAATATTTTGGTTTAAATCGGGGGCGGAGTTTGGCGAGCCGTCAATTTAAAATAACTAGTAAGAAAACAACTGTTTTTCTAAAAGTATCTAGATGCAATGGGTTATTGTGATGGTGATTTTGGCGACGTATGAAGATTCTGAATGCTCCTTGTCGGGTGAGAGATAATATAGCAGTCAGAGTTACTGTTTTATTACCACCAGTGGAGTACCAGAGTCGAGTGAGAGGACAGTAGGTCATGAGATCATCATCAGTTGAGTACTTGCTGGCTGCGTAGTCCCGCAATGAAGGGCAAACCATCAAGGACCGCCATTCGTCGGACTGACCTGGGAGCATTTTTCAGGGGTTTGCAGAATTGAAGAAATTATCGGGGTTGCAAGAGTTTTAGATGCTGGTATATAAAGGGGACAAAAGTGCATGCAAATGTTGCTCTTCAGGAGAGAAATATAACTAGAGACCAATTTAAATATCTAAAGGGAGCTGCCTAAAATACCAGTAGGAGGCCCTTTTCAAAAGATCAGAAGTTGCGAGTTTGGGAAGAAAACGAATATGGACTTATATACCCGTCTCATCTAAAACTAACTGGAGTGGAAGAAGAATGCTGCTGGCGCGATCATGAGATTTTCTTCCAGAGGAATTAAGAAAATCTGCATCGATACCTTTGAGAATTGGCATACTCCCGGTTCAGTGGTATGCAGGGCCGTCTTAGGGCCTGGCTACTATTTTAGATTACATCAGCCTGTGTTTGATGACTCTCCGGTTGCGCATCATAGCACGGGCGATCATTCGATTGTGGAGGCCATCAGTCCCCAGCACAATGCGGCGCGCTTTAGATGTCGGCGTCTGGCCAGCTGGACATAGACCCGTCTGCGATTTTTAAGTTGGGAAGTGGCGGATCCCTAAGACTGCGTACGAGGACCAATTAGGGAGGGATGTTTCCCTGGTACCCTCGTGGGCGTGCCATTTCAGAAGGGCAGAAGGACCTCCGGTGCTCCTGACAAAACTCCTATCAATTCACATCTTTACGGTTGGCAGCTATAAACGCTGGCAGTCGTTCGCGGCACTTGTACGTACGTGGATTTGTAGATTGGTATGGAACTTTAAAGAAAACCTTATAGAGGCGTGTTCAGATCTAACCTGAATATAGATTTCCAGGCTATGTAGTTTAAGAGGGATTATCTACAGCTGGACGATTTGCAGTGGGCTTTAGAGATATTCAATAACCTTAGTCATCTATCGCAAGCCATTTTGCTAGACTTAGTTTATTTCCTCTCGTTACTGGGCCAGCTTCGGCTCATGAAACCTACTGGATTGATTGTCGATTACGCCGCCCGGTATACCCTCAGGGTGCTGGCTTCTTTAGAATTAGCTGGAACCACTGCAGGAACATCTGCGGGTGTCCCTCTAACAAAACTTACCCAGAGAGTTAGTCACGGTTATCCCGTCAGACGCTCTTCCCCTGGAGAGGGTCGGTGGAATGGGACGGGGCTCCTGGCGGGTGGTCGCCACAGAAATATGACACATTTTAAGTGAGCTGGATACTCATTTGCTGTTGTTCTGTATTGTATGAAGTCGGATCGATATCAAGGCCTACGATAGTTTTAAAGCTGAAGTGAAATTCCTACGGTTTTAAGGTTTTTATAAATCTGAAAACAAAATTAGCACCTGGTTTTGGATTAAAGGCGTTGCGTTTTAGCACTAGTCCACTGCGCACCGGCACTTACGGAAGGAACCATTAGATATAACTTTTTCACCCGATATGGCCTCATTTATTAGTCAGGTGGATCTGCAATGTACTGAGGTTTGCCAGCGCATGCGGAAGGTGCTTTATTTGTTTGAAATAATTTGTCGCGGAATATCAACATGGTTGCCATACGTTTGACTGAATTCAGGAATCGCTGGCGAAGTAGGGCGAGAATATCAATCGTCCGCAAACATCTCGGCATTGGACTGGGGCACATTTGGCGGATTTGCATCTAAAGTAGTTACAGTAGTGCGCAACGTAGCGGCCAGTTGTTAGAAAGCAATGGCTTAGATGCCGCTTTAAGGAATTACCGCAATGATTTTATGTGCCAAGGAATTTGGATTAGTTCTCTCAGTACTGGGGACATTCAACGGTGATATCTGCTGGCTTCCTCTCCGGAGGATGTCAGCGATCTGGACTCTCATCCAATTTGTTCCCAGTGAAACATTAGACCGACAGAAGAATTATAATTTCCCTTTAAAAATGTTTCTCAGGACCGCATGACCGCTTTTGACATTGCCACTTAGACTTTTCTGCACTCGATACCGAATTTAACTTCCTAAAAGTAAGAGGCTAAAATGTCCTCATGGCTATGGAATATCCCACTTCTCTTAACGCTGCTTTATTCGCAATCGATGTGGACTCCATCTTTTGCACAACGGGAATTCATTTTATCGTTATCTAGAAGTTGCAAAATGTCTTTTCCTTTGTCTGGATCTACACCGATGGATCGAAGGGAAGGTGTCATCTTTCCTCCTCTCGTTCCTCGGCGCTAATCTATTATCATAGTCCTGGTCATGGCTATACCTACAAACCGCTGACAGAGACGTTTCAACAATCTCCTCTGATGCCGGTTCAAAGAACCCTATAACCCCACATCTTGCTTTTCTTCCAACGAAGATCCCTTAACGCGTTTTTCATCGCTAATAGCGAATGTCTTCGATCAAATAGCTTCATTGACTATGCCACAACCCATAGCCTGCTGCTGTCAGTGGCTTCTGTCTGTATAGTACGTTCAGGTCTTATTCTCGATATTATGTGGCTATTCCTCAAAAGTCATGATATCTAGGGCCTTCTAATATGCTAACGCCTGAAATGCCAAGCAGCCTTTCTCTCAATGGATACCACACACAAATGTGTTTCTCTGAAATGAAATCCTAATTAAAGTTAACAGCAACAGCTTAGCTAATTGTAGACCGCGGCAATTTTACGTTTCGCGTCCTCGCCTTCCTCTCTACCAGTTTATTTACACCCACCACTAGGTCTTCCTCCTTATAAACATTATTAGGCGTATTCTGCGTTCCACGGTGTGAGTCAGTATATTTTTCTCCCTCAGATGTAACGGTCCAGTCGTGAAAAGTTGGCTGTGGCTTTCGGTTGAGCTTAGATATTTTGTGCAACAGAGAACCTTGGGCTGATGCGCTTGGCTCTCGTCGACGGCATCGATTAGGATCGTTTTAGTTTATATCGACTAAGATTCGGTAGATTGAAGAATGCGGCTGGGATTGTCTTCTTTGCGTTATATCGTCTCTTGCGCATTCCCTTACGATTTTAGCATTTCTACGTTTTCTGGGAATTACTTGTTTCGTTTAGAGTCCTCTACTCGCACAAGCGACCATGCGTGAAAGCTCTGTTTATAAGCCTCCTTGTTATTCCGGCAATGAGAAAGTCAGCTCTTTGAGACTCTTTGAAGAAAGTTCCAGCGAAGCTCAGCGTAGCCAATATCAAAGGAATAATCGTGCAGGAGTTTTGTTGCGGAAATCGAGTTGGCGTGCAGATAGCTTCTCGGTAAATGTTTAGAACTTGTTAGAAAGATGATTTATTTTTCAGAGCCTTTATGTCTCAGTTAGTCCAGCCCAGTGACTAGAAAAGATAGTATATTAGATTAAGATTTCGTAATCTGGCGTGGTGCGGGCAATGCTTTTGTATGAGATTTCCCTCAAAAGGCTACACCAAGTGATCCCGCACATTGAATTCATTTGCTGTTTTCAGTCTCCTCCTCTTTAAAGCCAGAAATAAAAAGTTTTTAATTCCCGGCTTTGCTTCAATGTTAACAAAGAGATTGATGAAACAATGTTAAAAGCAAACCAGTTTTACAAGAATATTGATCGCTTTCCACGATGCATTTGCAATGCCTAGCCGAAGGCCTCCTAAAATTCATTCACACAAGACCCATTACTAATCAGATGCTTCTACCACGGTGCCACCGTTTTCTTCAAAGGCTGAAGCACAAAATCTGACAGAAGCGAGTGGGATCCGATCCGCCAAGTTCGTTATCGGTCCATGGGATTACACAAATGTTTAACTTGAAGCTTCAAAGGATCACGCGAGATAGGCGTTTGCGATGATGTGCTCCAGAATGTCACTGGAATGCATTTTATAGTGAGCCACCCTCCGTTCTTCCCTAAAGTCCACACAAGTCATTCTTACTCGATTGCACATAATAATTTCCATTCAGAGAGGATTTTGGCCAAAAGCCGAGATTGTTAGAGGTTTCTTCTTTACCAAACACGGTAACCCTTTATATGACCCATCCATCCCTTGGAGATCGTGACGCATCGCATCTCGTGAACATGCTCACTAACATTGGTTTTCGTTCCTACCACCGATGCTCGAAACAGTCATGCCAGCAATGAAAACTTCCACTCAGTTTAGGACCAGCGACATCGTTCAAATTCGCTTAGTAAACAGATAAATCGAGTTGCACCACCTTGGGTGCAGTCAAAGTGCGCTTTCCAGTCTCGGGAATGGACTTATACTGCTGATGGAAAGCGCTTTCATTATTATTCCAGTCGTCTGGTTACAGCGGTGGACTGTTGACAATCATCACGTTGTCCATAGGCACATCTTCTCTTGCTCGGCACTTTGAAAAGGCTCAATTTCGCGGCCACATATTACAGATTTTTGCTTATTCAGTCAACTGCTAAGCTCTTCCCAGCATGAGCTTCTAATCCCGATCATCGCTGGTGATTATGCATGTCACCTGGCTCAAATCTAATGCCAACATCCTCTTCGTGTTGAGATCCCTCTTGCTGCTTGGTCGTTATCTGTTTTGATCGTCGGCAGGCTTTCGCGAATACTATTTGCGTCGCCATGGGGACCTAGCGTTTGAGGATGGAGTCGCTTTAGAGCTTTCGTGAATGCCCTTACCGAGTTTCATTACGTCGAAATCTTTTCTAGTATTCTTCGAAAGCGAAAGTCTTAGTGAGAGTCCTCATTTTCAGCTGAGGACCCTATTATAATGCAGTGTCCTTCAGGGGCATCGATTTCAGGGGTCCTCTTTTACTGCTTTACATTAATGGGGAGTTTAATCCAGCAGATAAACACTCCTCATTCTCTCATTTTACATGCGGACTGATCTAAAAGGCTATGCGCCATATTCCTTCCTCCTATGGATCTGTCCGAGCCCAAACTGCTTGATGCTTAGAAGGAAATCCATGCACCAGATTTGCTGGCTCTGCTTTCCGCATGGGCTCAAAGTGGCAATTAGATTCTCTCACCTTCGACCATCGTCGTTACATTTTGCTTTCGAGGCTTGACAGAATACCACCGAGCGAGTGTGCTTTCAAGGCACCCTATCACTGAATGTTCGCATCGATCAAGGGACTAAAGGTTTAAGCTATACCTAATAAAATTTGGGTGCTCTGCCTCACGCAGATGCCAATTCGATTCAAAGCTGCCTCTAAGATTTTTGGGCTTTATCACTATGTATTTTCATATCTTCCTGAAATTCAAAGTTAAGACTTCATCAGAATTTTTCCCATTCTTGAACATTTGCTGTCCATTTTGGTTTATGACCGAGTGTAGCCGTTCCAAAAGTGAAAGGTCCCAAAGACATGTTTACTCGGAGCTCCTCCTCTCAAGCCCTTTCCAACTGCTCTCGTACTCGAATAGGTCTGTACCCTGCTCTCCGTTTGCCTGTAGATTTACGCGTTCGGAGACTGGAAGCTTGCTTCTGCCTCTATCGCCTTAATAATAATTATTGCCACTATGCACTGGATTCAGCTCTTATGCTCCGTTATTTGTCCCATGCAGTACCGACGTAGTTCTTCTTTGATTATACCACATCCTATATCGTCCACATCTAAACGCTCTCTGTTCTTTTAGCTTCCAGGTTTTGCTGCTGGACTAACCTGCCAATCGAGTTGTCTAAAGTTATATCAGAATGTGCTATCTATGCGTTAAGGCAGCTGTGCGCATCTAAACACTCGACTCGATTAACCTTTTTATCCCTCTTCCAGCTGAGCGGCTTTCCTCCATTGCACAAGAGGACGTCAGAGATTTAGAGGCTGTCTCAAATTTCATCTTCCATGCATCGTTCCCCACGAGACTGCCAATGAGTGTCTTCATAGCATATTACTTCGCTAGACTGGGTGGTCGCCAAACAATTATGTCATATTGCGTGCGCGTTTTGCGACGCACCTCCGTTTCAAATTCCGATGACTGCATCATCAGAATTACAATCTGATACTGGGCTGCTGCAGCCCCCTCCAGATTCATTATCGATTATCAGTGCAACAAAGCATCCCTGTGTAAAAGTATACTTTGATCTCTGCGCTCACTCCAATTATCGGATCTCCCGTTATCCTTTCATACTACGCTCGGAAGCAACCTACCATGCTGTTTCATATGCCCTGCGTGGGCAGAGTCACGGAGTTAACCCTACTCGGACTGTTGACGATCGTGTTTGCAGGTTACTCTGTTGGTGGTCGCAGAAATCACCAATTGTATATCGTGATGGCTTCTCTGACAGCTGCCATGACCTTCCACGATCCTCTACGGTCCTTTCCTCAGTTCGACCTGCACGGCTGAACGGATGGCAATGCGTACGGTTTCCCACGTCTAGAATCCTTGACGGTCCGCGCGCTTAAAGCCAGTCGATGCGCGTGGGGTAGCTGCTGTGCGCGGAAAAGTAGCCTCTGTCGTTGATGGAGTTTCTCGATGAGAAGCGTTTTGAACGCTCAGACGCTCTCATTGGCATGTCGGTCCTAGCTAACGCGTTTGTTTTTCACCTACGAACGACAATATCTCCTTAGGAAATTCAAAGCTCCGTTTCAAGATAAAACCTCTTCCGCCAAAAATGCCCAGAGATCTTTCCACTGTCTGCTCTTTTTATCTAGTCCGACCACGCTGATTTTGTCTAGTTTTCATCGCCAATAGCTGGCCACTGCTATTCAATGCGAGCTTAATTGTACGGCTTCGCATTTAATTTTAAATTTGGTTTTGCATCCAATGGCAGTGCGGTTCCGGATGCTTAAATAGAAACATATACCATCTGTCTATGGCTAATGAAGATTGTGTCAGTAGTGGCAGCTTGCACCTGGCCCACATATATCGATGACGCTCATTTTACGACTTTGGTATATGTTATTGTTGTAAATGTTTATTCATCGACATAATGTATGAGATATGGAGCTCAATGGCGAAAAGGCTAATTCCCTCGAATAAAGTGACTGAAGTGACATACCAGCTGAGAATAATTTCTGTTCAGCTGCGGTTTTCCTGATTGCTAACAGTGCATCCATTCCCCAATCAATATCTGGAAAACTAAAAACCCCAAGTATTACGGCGTGTTTGCTCGGCAGATGTGTTTTACCTCCGTACTTGGTACATCATTGCGTGTGAAATCCGCTGTTCTGGAGATCTTTATAACGAGGCCACTATGCGAGGAACGTGACTTGGTTTTGGTGTTGTCCATTTGAAAAGCTGTGTTTGTAGAGAGATGCTTCTATTTGGCAATGATCTATCCAGAGCCATAGTCAATGCCTTCTCCGTATGAATGGTGCGGTTCTCACCTCTATGTCGAGATTTGGATCCCCGTGTATGGGGAGTGAAATTCGTCCGTCCTGACAGTCCTGCGTCTGCTACCTGCTCCAGTTAATAAGGGCTCAGTTATGGCTCGCCACAGTCCGGGTTGCTGGAATGGTCTACATTCAGTGGACTTCGTCCATTTTCCTGGAATAGACTCTGCACATGTACAATCGTTTCTCATCTTGTCTCTCTCGATCCTCTGGATATGTGTTGGTTTTATTCACGTGCGTCGGCATTTGCTAGAGGCTTTGCGCAGGTCTCCGGTCCCTCAATGTCTGCTCAAGTGTACGGGCATTTTATGGGGCTGAGAAGATTCGGCGTGGTTACCGTCAGATTTCGCCGAATGATCATGGGAGTGGAGTGCTCGATTTTTACTGATTTTGCTGTCTTCTGTTTTCAGGATCATTTTCTCCCTAGCTCCTGAAGTCTGTTTTAAGTTCTGTTACCAGTTGTCCTCACATTTTACTGGTCCCTGGTAGGAGGCTGACCGGCTGAAGAAGCACGTCATAAGTTGTTATTTA
This sequence comes from Schistocephalus solidus, assembly GCA_017591395.1. Classification (NCBI taxonomy): domain Eukaryota; kingdom Metazoa; phylum Platyhelminthes; class Cestoda; order Diphyllobothriidea; family Diphyllobothriidae; genus Schistocephalus; species Schistocephalus solidus. The sequence goes on from WEDG01006501.1 coordinate 11,187, forward strand.
ATAGCCGGGACTTTCGAGCCAATATAAGGTGTACCTGCTGCTTGTGTGCCAAGACGGCTTTTCAACATTCTCAATCATACTCTGTGTTATTTCTAAGCAGATACCCCAATCGAAACAACAATAGATTTTTCACCGCACGAGACTCCAGAGTATCATTCAGTGAAGCTTCAAACCCCAAAGGTCATGTTTTTCACCCTCCGGGGTTTCAGGGACACCCTGAACTACCAGACAGAAAGCTGATATTTTTAGATAAAGATCTGTGCCTGCATCCTGCCTTTTTTATCAATGAAAGGTTTAATCATAAACTTTGATACAGCTTTTATTGCTGCACTAAAATAACCCTTTAATGGTGCACTTGCTGCTTGAGTTTCATACATTGCCTTGGTTCTTTCAGAAAGTAAAACTTCCTCGGACACTCCGTTCGCTCGGATAGCTCCTAGACAACTTCAATTTGGACTAATAGCATCCAAGTCTGCCGATAAGTCACTGCCAGGCTTATTCCCGCTTAATAATTCCTCTGATGATGCCCTGTTAACCAGCATTTTAATAAACTTTTTATCATATGTTGCGTGCATCTGCGTTGAACGCCTTTACACACTCACCTCGCTGGTTTCCATAAACTGTTTCATTTGAACTGGATTGACATTTATAGGGCGTGCTGCTTTCGCTCTTTCGCAGTGTTGGAAATATCTCACGATTAATTTTTGCCGATTTTTAAGAGGTTGTGGATCACTGATTTACTTTTGTACAGACGGATTCTAAAGGCCCCATATTTGTTGAATTTGGGAAAATTCAAGATATAGTTTCATCTGAGTCTGTTTTCTTTTTATAAATAGGCTTTTTCAGTGACTCAGAGGTTTTTTCTAAAGAGTTCGTTCGTTTTGTCTTTTTATTTTGCTTTATATTGTTTTCATCGACCTTAACCGTTTCCTTGCGATATGTATGGTACGGCTCGCTGATGTTATCTAACTCATTTACATCGTGTTCTGAGGGTTTTCTTATCTTATGTTTGATAAATACTGTTATTGTATCTGTAAGTAAGTCAAAGTTTCCTTTTAAGCTCAAAATTCTGAGATCGGGGTCTCAACATACATCTAAGAGCTCCAACTCTTCATTGTTTACCGATCTCAGTAGTGCACTGTGTTCTTCAGATTGCTGCTCAGTGGTCCTTCTAGTTGAGAAGGACTTGCGTATTTCAAATAAGCTTTTGTTAAAATTAATTGACAAATTTTTAAAAAGGTGAGACAGATCATTATTTTCATGGCTTATACTTTTTTGTCCGCCAGCTGTCCGAGTGTGGCCGAGCGGTTACGAGCTTGAACCGGCTAGTTAAAATCCCAGCCGCATTGTTGAACTTTTGTTCCATGTGGTAGGGTCATAGACGTTCACATTTCCCATGCCAGCAGGATCTCTACTAGAATTCATTGATTTATAAAAAACAAATAAAAATTTCAAGTGCCTAGTATACTGGGCGCAAAGAAATCGCTTTTCCGGAATAAATGCAGTATTGAATGTTAATATGGAGCAAAAAACGAGCTAGCCTTTGAAGCGAGTTTATCAATACTTCTTCGTTCATTGACGATGCATGAACACTTTACTGACGGAGGACTGTCCTTTAAAGACAGTAGATGTTGGCCATAACATGGTTCCAAAGTAAACAGACTTAGCAACTTGGTTTATTTTCCGATATTGATTTTATGTGAGCTGCAGTGGACGATGAAGTTAATGCCTATAGTGTGTTTGATGAGAACAATGTCTGTCAGCACTTTTCACATAATCCCTATGAAAAGTGTACAATATGTGATGACATTTCAACGTATTTAGACGAGGCGTCACTTCCGACACACACCGATAACGGAAATATCAAAGCACTAGAAGACGAGCGAAATTCAAACAGGATTCAAACGATGCGCAGTAATATGGGCTTCATAAGCTTTTTTCCTTTCATTCAGAGCAATTGGCGCAACTGCTCTAGTTCCCTTTCAACACCTGTCCGGTCTTCTGTGCCTAAAAATGTCCCTGGAAACAATAATTAATCCCATAACGAAATAAAGGTAGCTGGAAATCTATGCGAAATCCAAGATTAAATAGGAAGTTTACTTCTGGCAGAATAGTTTTAACATGTTTTTTAGTATTTTGGATTTAAAAGGACATTTTTAAAAGTGAAGGTGTGGATACCTTTGTATAACAGAAGCGAAGATTCACGTTGCCGGACATAAATGAGAAAAAAGCGATCACGGGAACCATGGTTGTATTGTCCTGCCGTCTCATAATCAACCAAGATTCCATCGTCGGACGTAGGGCTAGAACCATGCCTCGCAGTATTTATAGGTAGTAACATTAAGTTTAATATCAGTTTAATAAGGCTGTCGAATTTGCATGGAGGAGGGGCCGCGTTGGGGTGGAGATGCTCGGCCATCATGCCGACTGATGAAGAGGGCAGTGTTTCAATCTATGAAATCATCCTTCGCCTGTACGCAGGGCCCATGGTGGACGGGTGGATGGAAGGTGATGGGTTGTGCTCAGTCTGGTCGGGGTTGTCTTTCGCATGCTGGCAGCAATCATCAGTGCTCCCATCGACTATAGCTGTTGTCCCAGGCTGATTATATTGGTTGCGACCACAACTTCGTCTCTTTTCACATCTGCCGGATAATTGGTTGAGTTGGCCGAGATTATAACTTTCCTTCTTCGGGTCTGGGTTTTGCTGCGATTTCGATCGCGTGTATGTCTGCCATGGACTCACCGGTGTTTGGATGCACGTTCGGCCCAAGTTGGCGTTGGCTCTTTTGTTCATTGAACTGCGTCCAGAGGGCTTGGTAGGCCGTCAGACAATGGGTGCTTCACAATTAAAGTGCTGAGTCATGAAGCTTGCTTCAACATCATAGAAGCCGATCTGATCAATCTCGTTGCCACTGTCGAGTCAATTCTCAAACAAACCGTGGAATCCAACGAATCAAAGCACCTTATTGATGGCACACAAACCACGCGCAATCCTTATCAGATTGGAACAAAGAGCTCTCAAGACACTGAGGGCTGACACCAGCATCGTGATTCTGCCAGCCGACGAAGGACGTTTGACAGAAGTGCTGAATAAGATCGACTACTTTCAGAAGGGCAACGCCTTACTGGAGGACTGTCAGACATACCACCCGTGTGGCGATTAACCGATGAGGAAGCTTGTAATGGAACTCGACAAGACACTCGCTGACATGCAAAATAAATATGCAATTATTAAATCAGTACGACTGGCCATTAAACCAATAGATGCAGCTGCATCAGGTTTCTAAAGACTACCAAAAGTACGCAAGGCTGGTATATATCTTCGGTCAATCGTGTCATTGCGTGGTGCACAAACATTTAATCTAGCAAAATGACTATTCCGAAACTCGTTGTCGTTCACCTCGAACGTGACCACGACGGTCTGTTCAGCAACTCAATTCCTGAAGCAGCTTAAAGGGAGTGCAGCTTACGGTAGACGAGGTCATGGTGTCATTCAATGTCACCTATCTATTCACCCCGATCCCACAAGGCCTGGCAGTCGAAACGGTCAACGATCTGCTTGAGAGCATGTAAGACGAGACAGACGAGACTGAAAAGGGAGGCATCTCATCTGACTCCTAAAGTTCTGCCTGAAGACGTACTTCACTTTCAAAAGAACAATGTACGAGCAGGTTAAGAAGATGCTAATTGAATTGTCACTTTCAGGCTTCATTTTAGAGGCAGTAGTCTGAAACATTAGAGACCATGCTTTTCGCAAACCACAAGCCAAAATTCCGGACTCGATATATCAAAAATACGTTCGTCATCATCGAGTGGGAAATGGTCAAAGAATTTCATGAGAGTCTGAATTCTGTTTTCCCTGACATCCAGTTTTCAGTGAGGGTGAGATTCAACAACCAACTGCTGTTTCTAGGCATTATCGTCCACCGATAACCCAATGGGGAACTAAAAACAACGGTGTATGGGAAGGCCACCGGTACCCGTCAAATCCTGAGCTACCACAGCAAACACCCATTATGCCACGAAGGCAGTTGTGCTCGAACATTATGTAAAAGGACCAAAACACACTGCAGAGAGCCAAAAGATAGAAAGACAGAACTGCGATATCTCCAACGCCTCTTGGTGGCCAATGGGTATCCACAAAACTTCATGAAATGTGGCAGACAGTTCATGCAAAGCCGAAGGCCGGCGACTGAGCAGCCAAAAATATGGCGAGAGTTGCTCTACATTGACAGCGTTTCGGAGGCAGTTTCCCACCTCATAATACCACCGAGGATCAGCATCGCCCACCGGCCGTAGTCAATGATTTTACATCTAGTTAAGAAACCCCAGGCTCCCAGCCATGAGGTGAAACAACAAAGGTTATCTTCCGGGTTCAAGGTGATTTCTGTGCAGTAAATACATTTAGGAGACCAAGAAATGGCGCAAACCCAAGTCAGAGAACAAATGAAGAATATTCCTTCTTAATGGACCAATCAGTTTTCTTCATGATTCGGAGAAGGGACCATCGGGAATTTAAGTGACCTTCTTGAGACTATTTTTCTCTAGCCCCCAGGTCACCCAGGAACCAAGATGTCTACTTATACCACCAGTCATTCTAGCGATGAAGTAATTCAGGCGTACAAACTTGGACGTACACAGTCCAAAATGCTCCCGTTTTGTGTGACAGTAACCATCATCAGAATTCGATTCTGGATCATAAGATGCTGAGACCTCAAGTTCACTGACGCCTTTGCATTAGATTTTTTCATGCGTCTTAGTGATCAAGAACGAACTATATCGACATTACATTATCTCATTCTGAAATGCTTCTGCAGTATTAGCCTACTCTATCCTCTAAGCCGTTTTTCCTACTCTCTATAGGAAAATGGAGGCAGATTTTAATAGGCCTCCATTTTCAAGGTAAGAGTTTTTTTCGCTGCCTATTTTCTTGTTCACAATTCATTTCAAAAATCACTTACTAGTGCCCTAACAGGAAAATTTCGGCCTACATTAGTACATATTTGTACATTTTATGTTCACACTTTGTCCTAATTTTATTTCGGTACTAATGTTTTTTTCAACAGTAACTTACCAGCGCTAACCAAATATACATTCTAAATTCTTAATCATAAAGGATAAACCTTTTACTGCCACAAGGATGAGTGATCGCACAAAATCAATGGGATACTGCAGTACACGGACCGTTTGATACGCAATATTAGTTCAGCCTTAGGCTCATCTTACACCCATATCCTTTCAGCCGAAGGACAAATAAGTGGAACATCAAACCGTTAAAACAATGAGGCATCGAATTCTTCCATCACCTGCCATCAGGGTATGCGTTTCCAAAAACAATTTCACGTTATATGATAAAAGAAGACTGAGAACGTTCCTTTCCTTTTAAAAAATCTGTTTGAATATGTCAGTATAGGTACCTAAGAGGTAACTACGTTTGGCACCTCTCAAAAAGCATCCGTCATCCTCCCATTCATTCTGGCTTATCAAACCGATTCTGAGCTGCCACACTTTTTCAATACATGACAGTTTCTTTGAAGGTAAAAAAAACACAAGCAGTTTTATCAATTATTTGTAATCCGAAGGCTCATATGTGACATAAAGAGTTTAAAATGCGAAACATAGGCAGACATCATTACTTTCGTAATCATCTCAATAACAAATGGCCTACATGACATATGTCATAAACCCATCCAGAACTACAAGATTGTTAGATGTCGGGACTATGCTCAAGCTCTCGATGAAATTATCGAATTGGCTAGAGTGAAGCAATTGCGTTCTCAACCATTTAAACTGCATAGAAATTTCACCCGGCTGGACAGTCGACTGAGGAACTTCTCCCAAAGAGTGTTGGTCTCAAGAATGGATTCACTACTTCATTCATGCTTTCAGACATTGCTGAAAAATTCAAATGCATACTAAATAATCATTCGCATACATGTAAACATTGCATAATTAAACAAAATGTGAGCCTTGCTTACACATGCTGAAAGCTGTTCACTTTAAAGTATAACGTCTGTTAAATTGGAGGCGTTTTTTTGGACCATGACTAGAGAGTACAAGCGTGGAAACCATTTACACTAAATGAAGTGTCTACATGTGACTTTGTCGTTGATCTTCTACGGAGGTAACCTTACGTTTTCTCAAGTATTCCCATAAAAAAATGTTGAAGAGCACAAAATGCTTCACGATATGACTGTGTACGTCATCTAACATTTTAACCATGTAAATCGTTTAATTAAGACTTCTTTGTTTAAGTGTCTTAATTAATTTAATACATTTCTCTTGCCGAGATTCGAACTCAAGTTGGATGTTATACATATCCTCGGTAGGTTTTTAACTTTCCGGCCTGATTTCAGGATTAGTTTTCTCTGTTCGATTATATTATCCGATCTTGTCCGTAGTTAACGAGGTTTTTAATTACATCTGTCGGTTCTATCCATTTTGCGTTCTTACATTATAATGTAATAAACAAAAATGTTGGACAAACTAAATACTAATTTTGCCACTAAATATAATCACAATTCCATATTTTTTTCGAATTTACCGGGGTGTTTTTTACTCTTCTTATCCTATGTTCCACTAGGAACTTTCTTAATGTGCCTGCAATCGCAGTGCTATAACAGTGTTATATAACACTCCTTCATTTTTACATTTAGGCGAAACTTTATTATTATGATGGAATTTAAGATATTCCTTGTCATGGTTTTAAGTTTATATTTTTTTGTATATAGCTTTAGGAAGATTTATTTTTTGTATTTTGTATACTATTCTTTAAAGGTTGTTTACAATTTTGTTGATTCCTCCTCAAACAGTTATGTACTTTGCGTCACTTTTTCCTCATTCTTTATTCTTGAAATAGTATCCTTTTCAAAAATTTAGACACTTTTTCTGTCTTGTGCCGCTTATGTTCTCGTATTTTCCACCTTTTTTTCATTTTCAGAGTGTCCTGCCATGCGTGATTTTTTATCTCGTGAATAAGAAAAACTGGATTTTACGTTCTTGCCGGTTGAATTGAACCGATGTGGGCTTCTCGACGAAAACATATCCTAGGGGATGTTTTTCTTGTCTTCCTCTCGGCCCTTTATTTGTTTCCTCTCGCTGTCAGTGGTTTGGATTGTGCACGAGCCCGGCGTGATTGGCTCACGGTACAATATCAAGTTCTCCTCGGAAGTAGACCCATACCCATGTCAAGTAAGTTGGCTCAGGTTTTCTGCTACGTCCGCAGGTCCGCCACAACAAGTATGCCCGACCCTGGGTGCCCAGTCTTGCTGCGACAGCAATATGGAGCAAAATATATATGCAGTTAGCGAACGCCAACTTAGTGCTGCTATGACAAAGTGGCTAGAAACTATCTCACAACAAATGGAAAATGATTGCGTCTCTCTGAACTGTAAGTTGTGTCCCCTTTGCTGGTCTGTTATAGCATTTCAAAGTATCGTTATTCTTCCTTTCTCTTTGCAATATCTTCAGACTCAGCTTTCTTGGTATATTTATCCCACAGACCACATTATGATTAACGTATACATTCCAAAGAGATAATTTTCAACTTTCGTCAACGATTTAATTGAGCTGTCACAATTTTTATTACGCTAATCGTTCATTAGTTTGGCATATTCTCTTCCTAAAACTTCAGTTACCTAACCAAACTGTGAGTTTCAGTTCCCTCTTTCTGTTTGCTGAAATTATTGATTAAGTCACTACTTAAATATCTTTAATTAGGAAATTAAAAATGCATCTTCTCTGTCATTTTTCAACACAGTTAAGCGGGTTATAATACATTTTTGAGACTAGTTACTACGATTATACCACACTTGGGCCTATTTATTATTGTCTCAAGAGGCATTTGCATTATAAGACTGTAGTTTGTCTGCATTTTGAGTCTATTACGCCCTGCTTATCTGTGTTCCCAAGAAAATCGTCTTTAACAAACCATCCTATTTTCTTACTACAATACAATTTTCCGTTTTAACTATCATTTTATAAGCCTGACTTTTGTTTGTGCTTTTCTCTATTGGAAATTTCTTTCATCGAGTCATTGTCGACTAAATAAGCCTCCTTTTCCGGGAAGACGCTCAAGTCCTAATCGTGGGCCAGTATTTTTTGCTCTCACATATTACGCGCTGTTTAGTTTGGCATCGTGGATGTCAAGTAAGCATTAACCGTTACACCAACGAAGCGGTCCCCAGAATTATGAAAATTATGCTACATAACAGAATCTCACGACCGGGTGTATGCTTTTTTGGAGATATCCATCAGAAAGGCGGAGTAAAGTCAAATGATTAACAATAGTTTTGAGGGGCGTTTTGAATCGCAGTCTTTAATAACATCTGTCATTGCTAGTTCAACTGATTTCATGTTGCAGATTCATGTTGTCGTAAATTTTCGACTTTCTCGGTGATTGGTCTACAGCAGTCTCGCTGTCAAGGTTGAGCCATCTAGACAGAGATGCACTCGAACTCAATTTTCAGCGTTTGTGCTCATTTCTTCATTTGGTTAGTCCGTCGCCATCTCAAATGATTTTGCTTTCAGGTTGACTCATTACATTTCTAAGTACTTTTAGTCAGCACGTTAGGGTAGTCTTTTTTGTTTCTTACGTTCGTGATCGATTACGCAGCCGTTCGTTGAGGATGCGTCCTGAGATTGGAATTCAAGAACATAGTACAAGAACCGATAGCTAAATACCCACAGGCAATGGATGTCTTCGAGAACACAAGTCATATTTCACAACACATAAAACTATTTTCACAATGGATGCCTTAAACGCTCATAGTTTAACCTTTTGACTGATCTTATCATTTGCCGAGAGATTTCGAACGAATGATACGTCACCCTGGTCTGATCGTCGCTTGGTCTTATGTTATCTTTGCAAAGCCTTCTACGCAAGTTAACATAAGATGCCCGATACAAGTGAAAATACTGGTTCCAGGAAGTATTTGCGAAAAATTAGATGTGATCGCTTACGCCAGTGAACTATTGTCTACCGAGACGGAGCAAATATCGGTGACCACTGGGATGCACGGGCGTTTCTCAACACTGATACTCACAGCCGGTTAATGAGGAAGTTTTAGCAGTAGGATGCTTACGTCAACTGTTTGTCAGAGCTCCTGGCGAAACGCACAGTCCACATTTGCTTTTGTATCACAGCTGCTCCTGCGGCTCACCCAGAGTACCCACATGGAAAAATTCCAATCAGTCACTACTGCGGTAGAGCCAATTACTGGCGTGCAGAGTAGAGACAGTTAAAAGAATTGTCTTCCGCCTTTATGCCAACTTTCGCTCCCTATCGGTTTGATAAGAGACCACGAAATGACACTCTACTAACTTTTGCACAAATGTCTTTATAAACGTTTTCACAATTACATGCTTGTTTCTGTTGACTGGATTTGTCAGTTCAAGCCAACGGATGTCTCAATCATTCACACTGTGTTCCTTGTGTTTAATGGGACAGTTTAAAAGGGATGTCGAGTGTCTTTTGTTAGAATCGTTTTGCTGATGCAAACATTTGTCTTTAAAATTGTCTTAATCATGCATTAACCACTATTTTAAGGATTTTCTGTAGTCAGCTTGACTGATTGAATCATAATCAGCTACAAATTGACGTATGGTAGATGAGAATGGGCCTGTTTTTCGTATCAAAACAAATAAAACATTCGCATCCGATTTTAACGTCCACACATGCGTGAAAGTTCCCCCCTCAAATGCATACAGAAACTTCTCTTACGCTGTCTGAATGCCGTGATAGTACGAAAGCCTAGACCATCGAAAGATTTTTCTATGCACTCAGAACCGAAGGATTGGGCCTCATAAACCTCAAAATGCAATATACAACGCGATGAATATTAATTTTGTTTATGCCTTGCAATTATTTAACTGAATTGGCAATCAGCGTAACTGTATAAGTTCTCATAGTTTTACAGTTTCTCCGATTGACTGACGTTGCCTGCAATGATGGCGTCGTTCTGCTAGCATCAGTAATTATTCTTTCAGATCAGCTTGGAATGAGGATAGGTACAGCAACTGACGCAGCTAAGCAGCCTGTCTGCGCGTGCCACACACGTCCTTCCCTCCACATAATATTTAACAAGCTACACTGACATGCTTCTTATGCAAGTGTGATGCGCATATTCTTGCTTGCAAAATTTTCACCCACCAGAGCAGTTCTGGTTAAGTAGATCCTCTGCATGGTGTATGAATGATGTGTGGTATTTTAACATGGCGTCTGAATTGTGTTGTTTCACTGACAATTTTTGTGGATGTGCATATGGTCGAATACGCCCAAACGATAACCGGATGGTCTGGGACAGTGTGTGGGGAGTTAGGCATGAGGGCCGGGTGTATGATGGGCGTTAGGTACTGCTTCGTCCATACCAGTGTGATGGATTCGCAAGTGACCGACCAAGCCCCTTGATGACTCAGATGTGCGGGAGCAACAGGGGAAGGTTGAGCCTGTGTTTACGGTGACAGTGGTAGAGGGGTTTCCCCGGTTGACGGTGACGGTGGTAGAGGGGTTTCCCGGTCAGGGCGATTGCAGGATCTTGTTGACTCTACAGTGCATGTCGTTTTTTATATGCGAATATGTCCGAAGAATCCCTTGCGGTTTTTTAATGCCCTGGGGTGGTGTTGAAAAGTTGAGCGTGTATTAATGGTGTATGTCGGAGCTCAAGGCGCTGGTTTGCCGATCGTGACTAGACGGATTCTCGAGCAATCGATCAGGCTGATTAATGATTCGCAAGTGTGGTCGCAATAGGCATAGGTTATAACTGAACCCACATTCAAAAGAAGAATGCACATTGCCAATGAAGGAGAGATAATGGTGTGGGGGTGTTTATCAGGATGACAGAAGTGTCTTCATTGGTGGTGACATCGGGGTGTGGTTGTGGTGGTGTTGGTGGTTTGTAAGACGGCAGGTGGGTTGGTCATGTTGACATTAGTCTAACTCCAAGGGCCAGCAAGTCCGATACGTGTTCTGAACGGTTCTTTAAGATGACGTGATGACAGGCTTTGGGAGTTTGCAAGGCTGATCCTTTGTGTTCGAGATCTACGCACGTTCATATCTGTAGTTTTCATTTTTTTGTCATGCTTGGCGCATTTCTTGAACGTGCACACTCAGTTTGCCGGGTTGTTTCGGTGGGGTTGTCTTACGTAAGAATTTTTTGAATTTTTGTCCTATCGAGGGGGTAGTATGCTGATCTGTTAAGCCTGCCACACAACGTGAGCTTGAGGCTGTGTCTTTACCGAATGCCCAGTAGAGTATGCTACTAGTTCGATGGCTAGATTTCATATTCGGACCATCTACGTAAGTATTGGGCTGGCGGCTCCTGGCATCGGGCTAGACTACGTGGGCCAATTAACGGTTGGTGTTTCTGATCTCCCATCCAACCGGTTTTCCTTGCCGTGTACCTGTCGTACAATTTTTACCCCATATTCTACTGCTCATTCTTTATTCCGCCAGCCTTCCGCATCTTACGCAAACAGCTACATCATCATCAAAAACTAAGGCGAAGTGAGTGATCGGGTCACCGTGTTCATCGCATGTCAGTGAACGGGACACCTCAGCTTCTGGTAACACACGGAAATATGGATGCCCCGTATTTACAAGTGGCCTAGCGCTAACTTCCAAGGGCATTAGAGTTAAGATAGGATTAGTTTTAAGGTTGTGGTTTCAGGGTTAGCATAAGAACACGGGAATAGGTGTCCCTTCTGGAAGTTATCGTAATACCATCTGTATTACTGAGAGGGCTTGAGATTCCTATTCCAGTGACCTACCCGGCTACATTTTGGTCCTTATTACTCTTACCATAGGCCTCGGCGTGGACCCTATTAAATGATCGCAGTGAGGATTTGCTGCATAACCCCGATCTCACCCCCTTCTTTAAATGTTTATTGGAGTAAAATGGCAAGGTAGAGTTCAGCCCACCAGAAATAAGACGGGGTCCATCAGTTGACTGGATATTTTGATGCCAGCAGTGCCTGTCAGAAGGCGTTCTTTGTGCTTCTTCTCCGCTGAAGCACTCTTTCCAAGGTCCGGCAGTCACAGCGTCATAAAATATTTATTCCCGGCCTGGGTTACGACCCCTGCTCAGGACTCAGAACAACCTCCAGCTAATTTGTCCTTATGGATGCGTACGATCTTGATCAGTTGAGACCGTTTTATTTCATATACACCCCCACCCGACCGGCTCGACAAAAAGCCCACAATGACCTTTGCAAGGATTTCAAATGAGGAGAGTTGTCGGTAACTCTCACAGCCCTGGTTATTTCGTTTGCGCCTATAGATACCAGTACTGGTTATGGGCCTGGAGTCCTGTGGGGTTTGTCCTTTTTTCCACTTCTGAACAAACGAGATGATAGCCTACTCTGTGGGCTCCAGCTGAATCCGTGCAGTAAACCGGATCTACCCCTTCTGAAAGCAAATGGATGTACGCAGGTGCCTCCACGAGATCTGACGGAAGCAGGGGTCCGTGTTGTTGGCGATGTTTGAGGTTCGTTGATAAGTCTACTCAAAGGTTGACTAACGCAGAGTCCGAGAAATTTTTAAAATGCTCTGCCTAAAGGCTCGTGTTCTGAAACTACTTCTGGAGCATTACTGAGCCGTTTGAGTTTAATTTTGAGCACTTTTAGACCAAAAATTATGACAATTGCATTCTTTATTGTTTTACGATGACCTTCCCCTACTTTTCATTTCCGAAATGTGTATTTTCCTACTGTTTAATTGTGTTGTTTGGCTTCTTTATCTTCGTTGCTATGGCTTCAATTACCACACTGGTTTTGCCCCAAAACCACTAGGGAAGTGGTGTAGTATGTGCCGCGTAGTGTAGTCTAGCTGGTTCTGTATTTATCCTCTATCCGGCACAACTGTTTGTATGTTTGGTGTTTCATTTTGAAGGCAACTTATTCTCTGCATCCCGCCCTGTTCAATCAAGAAATACTTCAGCATGGTACTTTCTTCCTCCGTAGGTGACTTGAAGGTTGAATTAGCAGTTCTCTCCTCTATTTTGGTCGATGGTAGCTACCTAACCATTGGATGCCACAAAATTTACCGCCACCAGCATGTCCTGACGATGCCATATCCTTGTGATCAGATCTTCCATCCGTAAAGTGTGAACTCTTTCCTGTTGTCTGCTTATGATTTGGAAGATAAAGTAGCGCAGTTTTTACACGCGCCCACGACTCACACGCGCCCAGTCTCGACCCCGGTCGGATTGACTCAGTCTTGTCATTACTCTGGTAGAGGAAGGGGAGAACAAGGTCCAGTGCTTAGTTTCCTCACCACAAACAATCTAAGCGCTCTTTTTGCCTATCTATACGCGCTGTCAGTCGTGCCTTTGAGGTTGCGGCATGACCCCATTATGCGACCCAGCTCAGGGAACAAAGGATACGTCAGCGAGTAATACGGGACCGGTTCTGTTAGAAGTTTTATAGGTGCTGCTAACTGAGGAGAAGGAGAGTGCTAACCTAATCCTAACTCTATCCATTGTTTTCGCTAGGGTTCGTATTAGTGGACGGGTTAGTGAGGTTGCACATTAGTTTGTTGTCCCAACTCGTGCAGCTTGTGAGATCCAGTGGCTTTACGTCAGCCTGACCACTATGCACGACGTCATTCCTCGCTGACCGTACCCACGTTTTACGGACCCTCGACGGGAGCAAGAATGAGGCCAGCTTTGCGCGATCTTTCACTATCACAGTGAAAATGACGCGTTTTGAAACCCCTGTGGCGTCCTAATAGTCGACATCTGGAAGGTTGCCATTTGACCCGATAATTCGGTCCTTCTACGACCAGCGAAATATAGTGTCTGACCCTACTAACCCGGCAACGAATGCTAACCCTTATGAGCCCAATGGATAGAGTAAGGGTTAGCTTTGCATATAATATGGTCGCGTATTACACGCTGACGTATCCTTCGTTTCCCGAGTTGGATCGCACATTGCGTTCTTGCCGAGGATACCGAATGCCACGGTTACGCGGGCCCTACATAACACGGATCAGACTGCAATGACTCCCGTATGTTAACACTATGGCATTAGCCCTTAAGATCCTCAACTTTCAACCTCATGACGAGGATATTCTCTGTCCTGCCGCTTTTTTCGTTCGAGGAGCACTAGGGAAAGTTATGCATCACTATTCAACTTCGTTGACCTTCCATAGAGCTGTTTTGGAAGCAGGGTTTACTGAGTAAATCCATGTCTATTTCGTATCTGGTTTGTTCTGAAACGATTCGGGTCGGTATAACTTTTACGTGCACCACCTATAAGACACGGGAGCAGGAGTGCTCCCCTTCCCCCAATACAGGTTATTTTGCTCTAAACTGCTGGAAGGGTAGATATTCCCCTGTCATAACTCTAACGTTAACCCAACCCCAAACCTTGACCGTAACCTTACTCTAACCCTAATCCCACCCTAACTCTAATCCTTTGGTCAGGGATAGCGTTAGCGTTGTGTGTAATATAGGGTTAGAGTTAGGTTTAGCGTTTTATCTGGGGAAAATATGCCTCTGCACAAGAACAACTATTACTAATGGTCCATATTCCCGTGTCTTAGCCTGCAATTTTCGTAATTTGATGCTATTGTGAATTTCGATACGACTGACCTTCTATGCTTCTTTGTTAGCCTAAGGGGTTTGGATTGTTAAATTTTCGAGGGCAGCAACCTGTACAGCAAAATTCACTTTCAAATTTGATAAACTAAAGCTGTTGTCATGTTTACCAGAGCAAAAGATCGTTTCGTGGGTTCCCAGTCATTTCTACAAATAACAGCACAATCGAGGAGTTTAGATTTACAGTCGGAATCGGTTATGTGCCTCCCTACCTTCGAACCTTACTTTAACCCCAATCCTAATCGAAGTTCTATTTTTCCGGGTGTTTAGCGCAAAGCCGCGTGCATTACAAGCACTTCCTGTTTCCATGTCCTGCCACGGGTAGGGGGTAAGTAATCCCTACCATGATCAGGGCTATTCCACACCAGCACCATCTGCGGGGTCGCTGGCAGAACTTTTGCAGTCCAGGCTTTCCTGGAGATGCAAGTCACTCTCAGTCATATGCAGGTGAACGGGCGCCTTATGCTTGTTTATATTATAAAAGAGGTCGGCTGAAGAGCGTCGACACACACGATGGAAGTATTTTGAACTAGATCGTTCTTCGCAAAGCGACAAGCCACTCGTGTGCGGTTCCTGCTTTTAGTTCAGTAAAGCACGCCTCTCTGGAACAAATGATTACTTGTGCGCACTTTTTTGAGAAATTTATCATTCAGCGTTCTGTATCTTCCCGTAGTCTTCTACTGTCCTGACCGCGCTAGCTCAACCTGTACAGTAATGACGAATTATAATCGGATCTGAGACCTTGCATAGCTTCTTACGGTTATACACTGATTGATCGTTTAAGTACCGCTCCAATTTCTTAATTTGATAATAAGATAAGGAAGTTTTGTATGGCCGCCCAACCAGTACACGTTAATAGGACCCGCTCCGTCCGCTTAAAATAAACGGCCTTAAGGTAAATTTCAGGACGGGTTTTAACGTTAACATCAACTGTAACACATAAGACTAAACTTCCATCTTAATCTTCACCCTAGCCCTACCCTAAACCTAAACCCTACAGTTACCACGATAAAGACCTTAAAACTTAGCCTAATCGTGACCCTATCCCCAACTCTGACCTTAACGTCAAATTTAAACCTAAGCCTAAACTCAACCCTAACTCTCACCTTAATCCTAAACATATTTCCCTAGAATTTAACGCAAAGCCACATGTATTGTAGACGTGTCCTTTTTCCATGCCCTGTTTAGGTGGCCATACAAAGCATCCGTAAATTGTTTAAAGTGTTCGTATTAAAATGGCCGCCTGGTTTCTAGCTTGCTGCATGTACTATACTACAGATGACTTCGCTAAATGCTGGGGAAATTAAATAAGGGTTATAGTTAGGGTTACGGTAAATGTAACGTTAAAGAATTGGTCTAAGGGTGATACACAGCAAAAAAATTTGCCTCATTTAGATGAATTTTTTTTGCCATCGCTCCAATTACCTCGCCTTTTAACAGAAGACCAAATTTCCGTGCTCTAAGGTCTTGACTATCGCTGTGAAAATCCAGGTTCGAACAGCCACCGCCAGTTAGCTTAGTGCAAGGCGAGGCTTTATAGCCAATTAGTTTACTTTTGGCTCAAGTTTACTCGGATAACTGTCTCCTTTATGACTCCGAAAAGTATTTTAAACAGTTACCAGATATTTCGGCAAAATTTTGGGGAATGTTTGTCTGGCAGCGTACTTTGACTTAATTTGAGGTTATGTTTTTCAAATCTCAGTTATGCTCAGTGATGCGACTGTAAAGTTGACCTTGCAGTGTATTCGAATTTTGTGTATATTCACTGAAAAGGAAGTAACAGTCAGTCATACACTTGTAACCATTTTTTTAGTATGTATTTTAGATTAGGAATGAAGTGCCTGGGTGAACTCGTAGTAATTTTTATCTTGGAGCATAATCCGCCTATATTTCAGACACAAGAGAATGTCGGCTGTTAAACGAACGTCTTTCCGGCCTCCTCAAAAACATCAACCGATAAAAGTAGTATGTTGTTTTTCTCAAGACGTTCGATGCCCTTACAAATTCATAATATTTTATCGAAAAAATAATCAAACTTATTCTTTCTTGTACTCGTTTGCTAGCAACTCACGTCTTCTTCAAAATATTAGTCAATAGAAGCGTACGTTTAGGTTTTTAAAAAAGGTTTTTAATTCCCGAATAATTTTGAGTCCGAACTGCCATCGAATTTGTGTTTAGGAATTTAAATCAGCAAGTTATATGTCTTTCGTTCTGTATGTCTTTTTAATAAGATAACATATTGTGCTCATACAATTTAGCGATGATGGGAATTATATTCTATACTTTATGACTGACATTAATAAACGAACAGATACAATGCGATTTGAATGCACATTGGACTGGCTGTAAACTTACGTACTTCCCCAGTTGGAATGCATTGTTTTATTCAGTAAAGCAGGTGCGAACAGGTAAATTTTATTCCTATTTTTATTTTAGATCGGCCTTTGATTTTCGGAATAGTATTCTTCTTTGCCGCCACTATCGTGGTGAAGATGTTGAAACAGCAGGCCCTGTTACTTTCTCGTTAGACCGCGCAGCTCTGGCAGGCTTAAATTTCGTGATTTTTGATTCATCTCTAACGCTGCGGTCTTTTTATTTCTCTTTCGATTAAGATTACTTTCGATCGGATCTTAAAGAGGCTCGCGAACGCCTGCACACCTCCTTTTCAACCATCTATGGCCTTATGTACCAACGCAATCGCGACTTCTTCTACCGTCTGTTTGCGGACCTAGACGATTACATGGCCGGGAAGCGAGGTCAATTGAAGAACCTGCTGGATGAATTTTTCTCCCAACTGCGCACCAGCATCGTGGGCCTGATGGAGACCACTGCCCTTGGAGGCGGTAGCGGTGGTGGTGGTGGTGGCACCACCGGAGGTAACACTGGCCACCCAGTGGGTGGTGGAGCTGCTGCTGCTGCTGCGGGCTCGGCCACTGGTCTCCGTACCCAGGACTCCAAACGTATTCAGTGTCTCTCCAATGGGCTGAACAAGCAGAATCCCTTTGATGGCGTGGATACCCGCCTACAGTCCCGCTTCCTCGAGGCCTACCCGCCTGCGCGAATGCTCGTCAATAGTCTGGCTGCGGGCAGCGCACTGGTCAAGTCGATTCTACGCGAGGTAACTGAGTCCCGCTCTACTCCACAGAGTTTTTTCCCAGTCCCCAGGATGTATCAAGCGTGTAGGTCGTTATCGCCCCCACTGGCCCTCCCTCCTATCCATCGTACGAATCAGGTAGATGAAACGTCTCGTACTCGTCAGCCTGCCGCCTAGACCCTCTGTATCTCTGTCGCCTGCCGTTTTGCATTGCACTCCCAAACTAGAACCTTTTTAGACTGTTGAATGGGGACGAATAATCAGTAGTTGGGAAGCATTTACGATAAGAATAGGGGACTCAGGGATGACCGTTTGCAGATTATACTTATGCTCAGGCCTTCTGCCAGCCGTATCGTAGCCTCATGCTCTATCCGTCGCTATCCGTTCACTTTCACCAGTAAAAACTGACACCATCTCGCTTCAAGACTTTTTAAATACCACTACCTTCTTTTGGTATGATTTTCGATACTCCTGGTTGTAGTCGACGTTTCGTAAACAGCGCCATGGGTAAAAAGTATTTCCCTGTGACCGAATAATGGAGCTGTGGCTAAAATTCATCAACTTTATCACAATAATAGTACTTTGCACTGCTGATCGCTTTATTTATTGTAAACAACCGAAGACAAAATGTCAAATAGATAAAAGACTTTCGTTGATGAACGCTTACCGATCGATAACGGAACTCAATCCTCCCGCTCTGCCCTGGGGCTCATCCGCAAGCCCCGCCAGCAGCCGCAGAGGGGCTAGTCGTTGTAGTAGTAGTAGTAGTAGTAGTAGTAGTAGTAGTAGTAGTAGTAGTAGTAGTAGTAGCAGTAGTAGTAGTAGTAGTAGTAGAAGAAGTAGTAGTAGTAGTAGTAGTAGTAGTAGTAGTAGTAGGAATAGTAGTTGTAGTAGTAGTAGTAGTAGTAATAGTAAAAGTAGTAGTAGTAGTAGTAGTAGTAGTAGTAGTAGTAGTAGTAGTAGTAGTAGTAGTAGTAGTAGTAGTAGTAGTAGTAGTAGTGGAATAGTAGTTGTAGTAGTAGTAGTAGTAGTGGCAGTAGTAGTGGTAGTAGTAGTAGTAGTAGTAGTAGTAGTAGTAGTAGTAGTAGTAGTAGTAGTAGTATTAGTAGTAGTAGAGGCAGATTAACAATGCTGACAAAGAAAAGGGAGACTGGAATGGCCATTTCTGTCCCATTAGCCGTCATCAGCCGGTCATATCCAACCCCAGGTGGTGCCCACTCGTGCCTCGAACTGGCGACCCGCTGATCAGAAGTCCAAAGCTCTAAACTTTGAGCCACAGGCTGGTGTTCTTGCCGGTTTAGATCGGGAATATGGACATTCGTTGATAAAAGCTCACCTATCTTTAACGGAAATCGCTCACCCTGACTGTAAAAAAAAGAAGTACTCGGATGAAAAAAAAGTTTGGTGCTTTATTGATGGAATTTTAAAATGTGTTTCACAAGAATAAAGAGTTCTGAGTACAAACCTTTCACGAAGTTTTCGGTAATTCTGAATTGTTCTTGCCTCCCTTAAAGCGCGATGTATAATAGCGTTTAGAAAGGGCATCCAAGTTTTCCTGTTCTTGATACTAGCCATGGGTGTCCGTTTATTCGGACTTTCACTCATCTAGTCGTCATTCTGACCTACCAGTCAGGAAGTGCACTTTTCCGTATACAGTGGACTCGGGTTGATTGATCCACACTGAGCCCAAATATTTTGGATCTATTGAGTTGCTGACTCCATTAGCTAGGATTTCAATGATTAAGGGCTGGCTTATTTGGCGTTTGGGTCTTCCGCTGCTCGTTTTTCTTCAGCATTCATCGCCCCTCAGTTTGCCCAGCTGCTCTATCAAATAGGTGATTGTTGGCTTTGACATTATTCTTTTGTTCATCAGTTGTCGATTATTAGTGTTTGTTGGCTTCTATTTGGTCCAATAGGACAGTTTAGTCCATTATTGCTAAGTAGTTTTGTGGAAACTTCGTTGTAAGCGAACAACTAACGCGTACATGCAGATAAACTGATCGATTTTAGCGTAGATCAGTCCGAAAAATGCTGTGGGTACCAGAGCTGTGGCTGTCCCTCCCCAAGCGTCCGCAGCCCTACAAGTCGCCAGAATACCCCCCATAGATGGCGTGTCACCGCCACCACTACTACCACCAGCATTGCTATCGCGCTGGCATGAGAGCTCACCGCCGTGCGTCTGCGCTACTTGACTCGAATTCCGACCACCGAACTGTCTCCTTTGTCTCTCCAGGATGTAGGTACCCCCTCAGCTTTGTCATGTACTAGTCCCGTAAGGGGAATTGTGGCTTGAATGAGCGCAATGAATACACGTTAGAACATGCGAGTCGCTTTGAGCCAGGCAATCGTTTTACCCTATTAACCTGTCGTCTGATTAACCACTAATCCACTGCATTTTAAAATTCCGGAAATTTGTCGGCTTAGACTGCGGCATCACTCCGATGCTCACTGTATCACGTCCAATGTCCTTTGCTTGCTCAAAAGGCGCATCCATATTTTCCAGCAGGGGAAATCGGATGTGTTTTTTTGCTTCTCCTGATTTATGCCAACGGACGTATTTCGTCTAGGGCTGCTGTTCTGATGCGTGACCTGAGGTAAATACTTTAGAGTTTTCCTCCTAGTTTGGAAGTTTGGCAAACGGGAAGTTTAATGGCCACTTGAGGCGGTACAGATCCGGTCTTACTTCGAAAAAATGTTGTTAAACAAAATAAACAGTATTATTGTGTAATCTGCCCTCGACATGAATAGAGAAAATTGGCTTATTGTACATGAAACCGCGTGTTTAAAATAAAATTCCCCCATAACACCACTATGGATCATTCCTTATTTTCAGTCTCCAATTCCCTGTTTTTTCTATTTTTGTTGATTTTCGTCCAAACAAAAGAGGTTCCAGACGCTAAGGCTACAGCCCCATGTTCTTCATTGAGTCTTTCAGTAAACATGAAGTGCGCAGATATTTTCTACAGGCGGCTGTGGCGAATTCTCCACACCGTCAGTGCTTGATCCGGCGCATCCATTACGACAGTAAGAGAGCTAAGAAGGGATCGTAATTGGGCGTTCTTCTCCGGTGTAACACTGTTGACATGCGAGCATACCCGAGTTCTTTTACCTCCCCTTTGACAAGGCGTCATTATTCATCCGTACTGCGTTTAAGTCGAGGCTTGCTGAAGGTCCGTTAGTTGGTGATGCAGAGGAATGAAGCCGACAAATAGAAAGTAATTAATCTTCTGACAGCAATGATGGCGACGCCTGTTAGGCGTCGAAAGCGCACGAATAAAGTATACCATCTGGGGGGATACAAAGGACAGGCTGCTGGTCGGAAGAATTGATGTTTGTGCACATTTTAGTTAATGCGGGCTGTGGGGAACGACCAACTCGCGCCGTCAGAGACGGCTCGTCGCCAACCCTGATGGAGCTCCCCCCCCGCCAGATTTCGCCCTGGGTGCTCCATCGGGTGAATTGGAGCAAACGTGCTTATCAGCTGTGCAGACAATCTATAGTTCCTTCTTCCTGACTGCCAGGGTGAGCTACTTTTTTCAGTTTGAATTGAGATCGCCAGGCAAACTTCATATACGTAGAAAAAATGTACTTTTACTGACTTGGAAACTGGATTTCGTCTGGTATTTTTCTACTGCCCAAGACATTTGTAGTTTATAGATAGCACCTTGAGGGTGCGACCAGCTAGACGCAGACAGCTGTTTCATGGTCGTTACCGATCGTCAGTATGTCACAGGTCAGCGAGTGGACAGAGTGGGATCGAACAAGATCCTACCCACAACATTGAGGTTGACGCGCTTGATTTTTACTTTAATCAGACTACTAGCACAGCTGGTAATTGTATCTCCGATAATTCCGTGAATAAAGTACATGGCTCGGATTTGGAACGCTGGAGGTTCGATCTCGTCCCGCCACACACGTTTCTGGCTGTATGATTCGCTGTTTCAATTAAAATGACCTGGGCATTATAAACGTTACAGACTGCACCACCTGTCAGACATGGTAACAACTGCACCTGCATATCTGCTTGTCTACTTAAATTAGAATTTTAAAACCCATTCGCATTTTTCACGGGAGTAGATGTGCATATATATATATATATATATATATATATATATATATATATATATATATATATATATATATATATATATATAGTGGGGCATTCACCGATCGCCCGCTTACTATGTACTTTTGCCTCACATGTCTTTTCAAACGCTGTGATTCCCTTTCCTGACCAGTCTGGTTTTATTGCTACTCTCCTTGGATGTGAAGGAGAGCCGGTGGGTAGAGTGTTATGGCAGGATCACAGCAGTAGGGCTGGAGAGCAAGCGCATGAACAACGCCGTTACACAGGCACATATACATATGCACTGGAGCGTCCATCCCCCACTAAACAGCCAGTGTTCTTCACAGAGTCTTCCAATAGCGGGCAGCATGTCTGCCCCGAGCCCTGTCTGACGTCCCATAAGCGGTGTTGTTTTCCCCTCTTCTTACCCACTTTGATCTGCTTCGTCATGTTTGTCTTTTTGGATTCGCCGACCGTTGGCGAGCCGCCTCCACCTCTAATGTTTTTTATCGTTACGTTGGCGGTGGCCTGGTGGTTTGCACTGGTGGTTTTCCTGTACTTTGATTATGACTGTAATGATGGGGGTGGCGGTCCGTTTTGGGCATCCTTCAATTTTTTTAGGTTTCCAGTGTTTCTTGCTGCTTTCTAGTCGCCCACCACCTTGGGAAGGATGACTTATATGGACGTCTAATCAGGATATGGGAATAGGAACACCCCGCCCACTTAACATTTATGGCCTTATGATAACTTTCAGGAAGGATAAATATCCCCGTGTCTTAAACCTAGCAATAAATCTAACTTTAATCTTGAACTTAGCCCTACCCTAAGCTTAAACCCTACCGTTTACACGAACACAACCCTTAACAGAATCCTCAATGTAACCCCAACTCTGACCTTTACCCTAAACTTAACCTTAATCCTTAGTCTAATAGCTTCGGAATTCGACGCCAAGCCACATGTATTGCGGGTGATTCCTATTCCTGTTTCCTGATTAAGCGGTCATACAAGTAATCCTTACCACCAATTCTTCTCTAATTTAACACTATGGTTGCCTTTGTATTGGCTTGATTAATCTGCTCTTTCTCGTGCTCCACTGGGTTCTTGGTTTAGTTTAAGCGGATAAGTGACTGTGTAATAAGTGAATTCATGCAGGTGACAGGTCCGAACTCCACTTCGTACAGTAGGATTTCATAATATTATTTGTTTCTTTAAGACTGTGAATATGGTCGACTCTCTTCGTAAAGCATTTTATGAATAGCGATTCGCCCTAATATGTACCTTTAATCTACACTGATTCATCGTCGTAAAGATTTTTTACATCTTTCTGCAGATTTTATTCTGTCTGTCAAAGTAATGCATCTTCGTGTGAAAGAGGTTGAACTAAAAAACACAGTGGAGTTGCCACGTACACTTTCAATCACCCACCAAGATCTTACTAGCGCCACACATCCTTGTCTTAAATCTGTCTGCTCACATATATTAGAGTTTGAAATTGACTCACAGCATGTGCAAACGATTCAGTGATCCAGATTCATATCTGAGCTGGGATCAAATATTTATTTGACACATTCTTTTACTTGGCTCTTACTTTTGATTGCATTCACAGATGCCTCGTCCATTGAAAACCAAAAGGCCCTTCTTTTGGGCCTTTGGAAAGTCACTTTCTGTCAAACAGCCCTCATGATGCCTCAGTAAATAAATTAGTTTTTCTATGGTGTAAACAAGCTAATTATGATTTGGCTGTGTGATTTTGCCGACCTTTTCCGGTTACCGTGTAGAGTTTCAGTTATTTCAACTTAAAAATTTTCAGAGACGGCTGTTCTCGTCTTACGCGTTTTTAGGGTGTTTTGGCCATCTGCTAGCCGAAAACACCTTGCTTACGCGATCTCCAGTTGAATTGTGTACCTTTACGTAATAAAATCTTCACTCGATGACCGGTTCCGTTTTACTGTTCGAATTTTTGCTCAATCCTCCGTTGGGAAAGTCATATCTTTAGCTTACCTATGGCTCTCGAGACTTTGGGAAAGTCATCCCTTTAGCTTACCTATGGCTCTCGAGACTTCGAATGTGTAAACCTTCACAGCTGTTACTGCTGCATACATCCTAGGGAAGGAGTCTGGTCGATCTAGATCTGGCCCTCTCTTTCTTATTACGATGGAATTTCTACGTACTTCGTGCCCCATCTTTCGCACCCCCACCCCCAATTCCCCACCGAAAGTTTTACATCCTAGGGAAGGAGTCTGGTCGATCTAGATCTGGCCCTCTCTTTCTTATTACGATGGAATTTCTACGTACTTCGTGCCCCATCTTTCGCACCCCCACCCCCACCCCCAATTCCCCACCGAAAGTTTTACGTTCTCCCATTTGTGACTATATTTTGGTACACTAGGCCAGCCTCTCGACCACCCGCATTCAGTTATGCAGTCGCACACCTGCGCACCTATGCCGGTTGACCCTTTTAACACCCCTTCACTCACTCGTGCCGCTGACGCTGTTTTCATACGCCGCCGCAAGGTAAACTATTTTCCCCCTCCCTCCCCCGCCCCAGCTATCGTCCCGGTACCACCGCACGTGCAATTACCTTCGTTGTGTTTTATATGTCTGTGTGCTGGATTCTTGGGCCCTGGGGAAAAGACATAACCCCGGCGCGCTAGTTCGCCTTATCAATCGGGGATGCCCTGTCAGCGTTATTGCGCGATTGCATATTTCGATAGAATGCCGGCAGAATTGCTCCACATTATAAAGATTCCTTCCTATTCAGTCTCTAGGTTCCCACTAAAGAAGGGTTTGCATCGTCGGTAAAGGCATTAGCTCCTTTTTACGTCGGCCGTGCGTTTGACTCCGATTGAAAATTTGGTAAATCTGCACTTACTTCAGTAGCCGTAATTAACTCCATTCTGTTGAAAAAAACCTGTAAACTGGTTAGGCCCGACATGTCGCTTTTAAGACCTGTTCTAACTTGTTATACATATAAACTTGTGCACGTGCTAATCGACGTGGTGAATGTTCAGAAGATGCTGGAAAAAGAGATATATTTGGTACCGCACTACTACGAAGCCTTACAGGCAAACGTCAAGTCGCCACAGGCTGTGGCCCATGACGTGATTTGGTGCGAGTCCATGTGGCATTTCAGGAGTCCGGAAATCCATCACAACAATGATCATCACTACTCTATGGTGACAGAGGTGACTGGCGCTTGAGCTTTTTAAGTAGACTAAAACTTGCGTAACCCCTATTTCCCATCACTCTTCACACACTAAGCGTGCTCTATTGGCAAGAGACGATCCAGATTTATTTGGATTCGATCGCTGACCCGACCTAAATGCCCCTTCTTTGAATGCCCTAACACGGTTAACCCCACCGACAGCCCAACCAGGCCTTGCGCGCTTGAACTAAACCTCGTCTGGTTTTGTTCGCCAGTCGTGGCTGTTGTGCTCAGCACCAGTTCGAGACAGGCTCAAACTTGAATGGCCACCTGAGGTATTCACTGTGTCTCTCAACTCAGCTAGATCCACATTACCAGTGATGACATCGATACTTCATCCGTCGAACTGAGCGGTCACCGGTATTGGCCGGATGCACGGATCCCAATGGCAATGCGTTGTCAAAGACGATTGAGCACGGGCGTATGCACAATGACTAACCAGGTACTCACCCCGTCTATACGCAGTACTTTTGTGCTGGTCACTGAAAACGCACGAATCGAAGCTTCAGTCGCACAGCTGCCATATCGTGGCCTTCTTAGGTCCTGTTAAGGTGGAGCCATTAAAACCTGGTCCTCTTTCCAGCGGATGAAGTCTTACGCGATAACGCAAGAACCAATTAGATTTATTGGTACGTAAATATAGACCGCCCCACCATATTGTAAGTAGCCTTGCGCTAACTTCCAGATAAATCAGTGTTACATTTTGGGTTACCATTTTAAGTCTCAGGTTATGCGGGTTAGTATTTCTGTTAGCGTTAGTTGTAAGCTTAAAGTTAAATTAAGGACACACTATCAAGTAATCCTTGGAAGTTTAGCGCGAGTCCACTTATAGTTGGGGGCGGTCCGTATTGCTTTGTTCAACCAATTTTTTACAGTAATGAAAGTAAGAATCTGTCCGGTCTCACCCACTCCTGTCTCCCGTTATGAACCCGTACCAAAGCTAGATCAAGCCAGCTGGAGACCAGGTGAGGTGGAGTGACTGACAATATATCAGACCCTCTTGTTGCAAGTCATGCGCGAACTTGAATCCCTTTAATTTCCCCTCCGCAGCGGTGCCTATCCTGGGGGCTCACGGTGACGTTATACCAGACTGGCAGTGAGCACGCAAGCACCTTTGCCCTCCCTTAAAACGTTTCCTCCGAGGCAGCTATGTGTCATTTCAGTCCTATCAGGAAGATAACTGTGTCGAGAGCGGGGGGTTGGCACTTTTTGTGCTCTTCATTCTTCCAATTCTTCAGTGGTACCAGCCTTGGAGTCTCCATCCCCGCCGCCACCCCCCCCCTCCCCGCCCCCACGAATTGACTGTCAAAAGTAGGCACTGGTGTACTTTTGGGCTGGATGGCTCTAATTACGACTGCTCTCTAGAAGGCCATTTTAACCATATGAGACACCCTCAGAGAACCCGTATGTGCGTGTTGTTGTTTTTGTACTGATTACCACACCAAACAGAGTCTTGTTCCCGTCTTTTTCGGAATGAACCGTTGAAATAACAACCACGAGGCAAACCAGCTACATGCCTACAAGTTGGTTTACTATTGGTTGTAGTACGGCCCTCAACACAGAAAATCATAACAACGGAAGTTGATGGTTTCGTGCTTTCCCTCCACTCGTTGTGACCTCCCTCAATGACAGGCGTCCATCTGGAGCGCTTGCCAACTACTGATCATGGCGATACGTAGAGAACTGCTAGCGGAATTGCTCCAGACGCACAGGAGCGAGTGTGAAGTAAATTAGCAGTAGGAAGTAATGGTAAGTACCTTCTCCCATGAAGGCTCCAATCTACCAACGGACAAGCTACTTAACCAAGTATTCCAGTCTCACACAATTTATATCGTTATAGCGATAGCGTGATGATGGTCTTATGTGATACATCATCCCGTTATACAAACGACGCCACTTTAACAGGTTTGACACCGTTTCGTACTAAAGATATATTTGTTAAAGTCTCTTCCCTAAAGTGGCCTACCGTGGCACTATCTGAATCCTGATGTTCTATCACCCAGTGGTTAGGGTTAGGGTTAGGAACTGGGAGTATTTGCACATCCTGGAATATCGCATAAGGCAACATGTATTACCCGGGGGGGAGAGAGAGAGGGAGTTCCTATTCCCGTGTCTGGCCTCAAGATATTTCCATGTGATTCTGCTGTCCCTGCAATAAAAACTGAGACTTAGTTATGCATCGATACGTCTTTATTTGTTGATCATGGTTATTGCCTTAGCAGGTCGCTGTCTTCGTCCTTCTCTGTGGGCATGAACAATAAGGTTCAAATATGCTGCGTGTACTTTAAAAGGCGGTTAACAATGGTGTGTCACTTTCTTTTATTCGAGTAGGAATTTGACGAAATGCGTTAATCAGCCCATTTTTCTGACCTAGAGAGGTGGTTTAAGCCCACGAAGATGACAACGATAAAGAATGTGCATTGCACAAACGTGCTGACCAGCAGTTAAGGGTTATTAAATTCTGTAAAATCTAACAAACTTCTTATGGGGAACTTCTAAGCCCATCTTCAAAGAGGGTGCTTCGTTCTCCTCCCTTGATAGCACGCATATCCCAGTAAGTTGTTTGACGTGGACTGAAGTTAAGTGGAAATATCAGTTGAATTCGCAGTCTGACCGAGGTAGGCCGTTGTTATTTCTCCCAAGCTGTGGCGCGGACCGTTAACCTTCCTACCATTATGGGATGTTTTATCCCAGCTGGACTTTAAGTTCCCAGACTAACGTATTTGACGATAGCCATGTTAAGAGTCACAAGCTACAATCCTCCTTTTGCAGCTTCGAGGATAGTGCCGTTTGCCTCAGGTACAGTGCCATAACGACTCGCCTTTATCCACTTTATATTCAAAGGTTGAAGTAGGTTTGGCCCGTCCGCGCGATTCAGGTTAACCAGCCCATTTGTTTCCATCTGGAATCAATCCACCAGAGCGCTAGGCTAAGACGCTACCGTTTTAACTTGAAGCGGATACTACTCGTCCTGGAGAGATGACTAATGACGTATTGTTGAACGGAAATATGTGTGAAACCATTGTAAAGTCCCTCTTAAGTGTGTCAGTAGTTTAACTACAACGGTTCGTTTTTCAGCGCTCATCCATCAACAGCATTTCGCTTACAATTCCACTTTCTTGTCAGTTGTATGATGTGACCCGAGCAGACAAAATTGTTATCACGCAATGACGCCAGCTGCTAGCACCACCACTTCTTGGCAGCCTACAAATGTTGGACGCGGGTTTGATGCCCTTGTTTACGTTATCTCACGTCGCGGATCCTGATGGCAGACGGGCTGTCCAGTCAAGGTTCCTCGGGAATCGCCTGTCCTAATCCTGCGCGCGTACGGATGAAAGGGCAACAGGGCAGTTGAACATATTGTTCAGTCAGTGACCTAGATCTCATAAATGCTGACCGAAATTCTGAAATGCGTTCTCAAATAGTAAGGATTACTTAAGTGGGGTAGTAAGATTTATTATATTGCATCATGATATTTCAAAAACACCGGGATGTCGGCTTTTGAATGCATGTCTTCTCAGTCATCTGCAGAAACCGAACTCGTAAAAAATGACTAGTTAAGTAGTAAGTAGCTTTGATATTATTTTTATAAGCCCTTATACATGTAACTATACTTTGTTGAAAATTGGGACAAAGCTATCCCTTCTTGTATTCATTTGATAGTCAGTTACGTTTCTGTCCAAATTATGCCCTCATAAAAAAGCTGTCTTTCAGTTGTGGATAAGTTTATAATTATGGGATTTTTTAAGACCGTAGAATTTCCACTCAAATAGCATCCTATCTGCCTGCCTATTAGTGTCCCTCATGAGGTATACAACATGGTTCACATCCATCGCACATTTGTATGAACACTATATTCTATCTTGTTAATGGCATAGAGGAACGTATGATATTGCTTCCATGGATAGAATATAGTTTGTAGATTGAAAACACTAAACGGAAAACTTTTTTTAAAATTTAAACATACCCTTCCTTCGAGTTTAAAATTTGAAGAAGGCACAGTTTCCATCAAATGAGTATGAGAAAGAATATGTTTGCCCATATTTTCTATGCAAATGCGTTTCTCTTTTTAAGGGCATCAAAATCCATAGCAAAAATGCACACTAAATAAGTAATCATGTTTTTCTCGGGTGTCTTTGCAGGAGACTAAAGAGACGTTCGTTCACAAGCCATATCCAGTTTTGTCTGAAATATCTGGAAATTATGCTCCAATATAATAAATATTACAATTCCACTTAAGCATGCATAACCAATGTAAACAATCATTTTAAAAGTTTGGTAAACATTGCATGAAGTTGGTCACTAAGTGTAGCTGCTTAAAACAAATACGATTTGGCTTGAGTTTGCTAATAATAATGGCAGAGGACTAAAAGTTTCCATAAGATCACATGTTGACAAACTAGTCAGTGGCTAATAAAGTTGAGCCGCCAAAATTTCCATCAAAGGATACTGAAGATCATTTGGCTAGCAGCAAATGTCACAGGTAGATTTGTGTGATTTCGTACCCTAACTTGCAGTAATAACGGCTACAGGCAATCCCCTGTTTAAGCGTGTTGATATTGCTCTGGAGTTTGCCGAGGCAGTCTGAAAAAACGCCAAACTGGTCATCATCTAATCGTTATTTAACATTTTTAACATGTAAATGGAATGCTTTCGAGTGCATGTGATAAGTCTGTTCAGAGACGAACATTAATGGCTGCGTGTTTTAACTTGTACCGAGTTTCCATTTAAATGCGCTGGCTCGGCGAGAATTTATCAAAAGCACGCGTATGCTGGCCAGCTGGTCTTATTAAAAAAATATTTACGTTTTAAAAGTTTCTAATCTTAAAAGTTTTATAGACTGTACAATGTCGATTCAAATCGCATCGTATCTGTGCGTTTTAGTAGTACCCCTCATTAAGTATATTGTATATTCCAACTTACACTGCAAAATTATCGGAACACAATATGTTATCTTCTTGATGATAGAAAGGAATGTATGATATTCCTTCCACGGAAGGTGTATAGTTTGTGAACTGAAAATTCTAAACGCAAGGGCAGATCTGGCTCAAAATTATTTGGGAATCAGAAAACGTTTTTATTGCTTACCACACCCGTTCTTTGAGTAAATACTTGGAAGAAGACCTGATTTGCCATCAAATAAGTACAGGAAATAATAACTTTGCTTATGTTTTCTTTAAAGTATATTTGAATTTATAGGGGCATCTAAAATAAAAAATGCACATTTCAGAAGTAGTCAATTTTTATCCAGTGTGACTTTTGCAGGCGGCTTAAACGAAATGCATTCAAAAGCCGATATCCTGGCGTGTCCGAAATAGCATGTGCTTGTACCGCACAATATACAATTCTACTAAATGTAAAATGAGAAGAAGAGGTAATTTTCCTACCAAATGAGTATAAGGAGGAATATATCCGTACATCCTTTCTAGAAAATATACTTCAATTTATACGAGTATCGAAAATCAATATAAAAACTGCATATTACTTAAGTATTCATTTTTGACGAAAGCGCATTTCTGCAGGCGGCTGAAAAGACGTGCATTCAAAATTCGTTGCTATGGCGTGTCTGAAATATTTTGAAATTACGCTCCAAGATAATCAACCTTGCAAACTCTTTTAAAGTACTCCTTCCTGATCGAAGACACATGTCAGAATTTTGGTTAAAATTTCATTAGATTAATCACTGACTGTATATTCGCAGTAATCAATCAGACGCTTGCAACCGACTAGGTTATTTATCTCTTTGGTTGATATACTGCTGCTATATAGCCGCCGATCGGCGACCTCGCCTCACACTCATGGGCCTGACGATTCGCTCGTCGCCATGCTCACACAGAAAAAATACCGACTGGTTAGATGAAAAAATCTCTTGCGGACTTCATTCTGCTGGCAGCACATCAAACGGGGCGAAGTTCTCACAGCTTTCTGCGCCCACTGCCAGTGGCGAACCACCCGTCTTCCAATTCATCCGCCACCTTGTCCAAACATTTCCTGTGCCTTTTCTGGCCCACCCATACTTGACCCTGAAATCTCCCCAACACGTAGCGCTAGCACGTTGTCAATCTTACGTGCATGGATCGTTTGCAAACCATGCCATTCATAGTCTAGACATTGCTCTCCTGTGAGGACCCCAAGCCTTCAACCTATGACTTTCTGCCTCATTTTAGGGGAAAAAACATCCTATTTGGGTCATGGAGTGTACAAACTTCTGAAATTTACCGTAAGGTCACTTATTTTCAGCGGGCGGGGTGGTTCCTATTCCCATGTCCTGTTTAGGCATCCCTACCGTCAGTTGACCCCTCCAAATTGTTGGCCGAGCTTTTTACTGTTGTTTTATTAAGAAACTTTTCCTCCTCGTGCCAGCGCCAGGCATTTTCGTTCCTTTAGCTTGGGGTGTGCAATTTCCCTCCCTGGACGCGCATACTCGCCCCAGTCGGAAGCACAGGTGCAACCGCGATTGATGGCGGCGGCGCGGCGAGGTGCGGCGGCGAAAGCAACAGGTCTTTTTCAGGTCGAAAGTACATGCCGTACGCGCGGGCTGGCACACGGACACGAAATATGAGGGCATTCCAAGAGGCAGGATAGAGGGACCAGCCTCTCCTTTTATAGACCTGCACCTATGTACATCTGGCAGCACAACCATGGGGGTAGATGTCTAGTCTATCCTTTCGCTCTCGCCCAGCTCCGTCCCGCTATCCCAGCCACGTTTGCTAGTAATCGCCGCCAGTTCCCTGCGCTGCTTCTTTGCACCTACTTGTCGTTGGGTGGCTACCGAGCACAGGCATGCACGAGCACATATATATGTGCTCGTGCATGTGTGTGTGTACTCCCACTCCGTGGGATCCGAGCCCGGTGTGGTGGTACGCCCAGGGGCGGCTCCAGCCGTGCCAGCAACCTGCGCCCTCTCCCATCTCCGGTCTTCTTGACTCTGTCATGGGACCGGGTTCAGGTGGGGTAGGAGGAGTGAGTGCGGTAACGATAAGCGTCGCGGTTGGAAGGTTGCCAACTGACAATTACACTCAGACCTCGCAGTTAGTCCAATGTGTGTTGTGTGAAGTGGCTGACTGGTGGTCTGAGAGTCAGGCTGCGATGGCTCCTCACGTGACCTCTGGCTATCTCACACATGTGAGATGTAAGCCGTTCAATCCCCTGTTGTGTAAAATCCTGGTGTTCATGTTTGGGGGGCCCGGTCGTGTACATAGTACACGTAGACGAGGTCACCAACAGCTGCGCCCACTTCCGCATCAGTCAGCTGACCGGCTCGGATGGTGGTCTGATTGTGGGGGTGGGGGAGAGCGTGAGGTCAACAGCTCTGCGCATTTTCCTCACTATAAACAATCTGACGTGCTTGAAACTATCACGGTGTGCTAAAAGCCGTGGCTTGGAAGGTAGCCAACTGACAGTATAACTCGGACCGAGTGGTCAGCCCAATGTGTGTTTTATGTGGAGTGGCTGACTGGTGGTCTGAGATTCAGGCTGCAATGGCTCCTTCTTAATGTGGCCTTTATGGCACTCCCACTCCGTGGGATCCGAGCCAGGTGTGGTGGTACGCCCAGGGGCGGCTCCGGCCGCGCCAGCCACCTGCGCCCTCTCCCATCTCCGGTATTCTTGACTCTGTCATGGCACCGGGCTCAGGTGGGGGAGGAGGAGAGAGTGGTAGATGCAGTGTGAGTCTACTATCATTTTAAGCTAAATCACGCGTAAGTCACCGTCCCTGCATCACCCTTCCGTGTAGTATACGGCGGACATCGTCGAACTCCGACGGTCGAACTGTCGTGTGTGTCATGTCTTTGACCCTTTACATCTCTTGATTTGTGTCATCAGTGCATCCTAATCAGTATGTGAATTTTTCTTCCCGTCATGGTTAATGGACGAGGGAAGGGACTTCAGATAATCCCCCCCCCTCTGATCTTCTCACAATGGTTGACAATTTAGGTGCGGCCTTCAAAGAAATCCTCACTGTTATCAATCATGTGGTCTTGATTCTGCATATGTGTTTGGCATTTCGGGATAGTCCGAACATATATGGCTACCAGAAGGCTGGGAAAAGCATAATATGACCTTTTACTTAAGTCCATCTGCGCTAAAATATGTAGCGCGTTCCGTAATGGGTTGTTCACGCAGAGACAGTCCTTACTCTGGCACTCGGCCTGTCGGGTTATAAACCTCTTTGACTGCAAGAGTGTTCCTCTGCGTTCCTTTTAGGTGATTTACGCAGACGTCTGGGAAGTAGTCTGAGTCGGCTGCGACGAGTTCACTTCTAAAAAATAAAGTAGGAAGGCTCTATTATCGACTACTCTCCCAAGCTACCTCTCTCTCCCTCCGGCTTTTTGTTTTGGTGAACCCACTTCTCCTGGTCTTCTTCAGTGGCGGCTGCGTTGATGTGGTGTCGGGTTAGTCTGCACACGAGACTTATTGCGTGATAACGCTCGGCTCAGATACCGCGTGCACACATTTGCACACCCGGCGCTCGCCTGTCTGTCTGTGTGTGTGAGCAGGCCAGCTTTGGGGATGCCCGCTTGATGATTTATTCGGCGGGCGGGAAGTGATACAAGTCTAGGGTCTTTTTTATAGTGTGAGTCACTGGCTGTGGCGGGGAAGCGACATGATCGTCTCCTGCACCTGCCCGGACAATCGCCTCTCCGGCCTGCCTTTCCGGGGGGAGGACAGTACTGCAGCGGCAACTGTCCTCACACACACACACACACACACACACAACTCCCTCTGCAACAGCGCAGCACACATTTCTGCATATGGACGCGTTGTTTTTTTGTTTTTATTTTAGCTTCTTCAGAAATTAATCGCGAACTTGAAATTAACCAGTCTGTTTGAGGAGTTATTGGCGTAGACTGAAATTTTATGTGGATATTTGAGTCGAGCTCTATCAGCCACAGCGGGATAACCGCGTGCCAACAGGCAGTCAGGCGTACATACAGGGCTTACAGGATATGCCATAGCTACAGCACAGGCACAAGCTAAAGGCGTCGCATGGCACAGCTGTGAGGAGTTCAGCTGATCAGTTGGTCCCCCAGACTTCCCAATGTTTGCTTTCTGGTAGATGCTTCAATTTAAAAACTGCTGCTTTTTATTTCCTCAGAACTTAATCGTTGGCTTGGAGTAAATCCGTCTATTGGAAGTTTTGTAGGCGTAAGGCGAAGGTTATTTGAAGACAGGGGGCCCAGTGGTGAGCTGAACCCCTCGCAGTTGTGCCATGCAACGGCAGATTACCGGTGAATCACGTTTCTGGACCTTTAGCTAGTATCTGTGCTGGGAATATGGCGTATCATGTAAAGCCCTTTACGTGTAGTTTTATTTGCATTGGAGCAGGGAATCCAGACCCCATTTTAATCGGCGACTATATAAGTAATTACGAAGTCATCTACTAAAATCAGATTGGAAGAATTTGTTAGTAAATTCTTTTTTATTTTAATTCCACGGTGTGTGTAATTTAACCATCACTACTTCCAGCATTCCGTCCCCTTCGTAATGGTCAAGGAATGTCTTCATCTGATTGTGTCTGTAGGTTAGGTGATGCTGAACTGTTTCCTTGGTCAGTGTATAGACGCCTTGTACGGCGGCCTCACCAGGACACGGGAATAGGAACCACCCTGCCCGCTTAAAATAAACAGCTTCACGGTAAATTTCAGGAAGGATAAATATATTCGAGTTTTAATGCTAACACTAACCCTAACATACAACTAAACTCTCGCCTTAGTCTTAACCTACCCTAAACCTAAACCCTACAGCTAACACGATAATAACCTTAATTCTTAGCCTAATCGTGTCCTTAACCCAAAATCTGACCCTAAACCTAAAGTTACTCCTTAACATAATTTCCTTGGAATTTAGCGCAAAGCCACGTGTATTGTGGGTGGTTCCTTTTCCCGTGTCCAGCTTAGGCGGCCATACAACGCATCCTTACCGAACTTTACCCTCGACTTAACATCCCTTATTCGTCCTGAAAATGTTACTTTGGTTCCGAAGATGATTACAGAAACAGGAGGCATACATTTTGATTTTTCACTCTGATACATATTCTACGAAAGAGCGCTGTACCCACTGATGTCGCCGACACATTCACATGTTCTGATTTTTTGTGACCGAGGGAATGCGATTTAACATTGTTCTAGTGTCGATACACGCACAAAAGTATCTACTGGAAGATATTTTTAACTGTTTAGATCGGCTGTCCGGCCACAAATCATGCTGTAGCACTTACCTAACTGTATATTTAAGTCGCACTAGTTTGGTGGATATTTACAACACCACTGCGCAGTGCATCTACTTTTAAAACAGTCTGGCCGTCAGTTATATTCACAAGTCTGCAGACGGAATGAGTTTCGGAACGTTTTTTTTTCTGGACTGCAATGCCGACCGGCCATGTTTAGCACCTCGCTGTTTACGCTCATCTTGACAAGCGATTTTTCTGACATCTCTGCGCACCGCGCATGCACATCTTGGGATTATACTTCAAAAAACGGCGTTTTGTTCAGAATCGGGGTGGCCCTGGCAGATCAGCGAAACAAAGAGGCCATCCCCAGCTAGCTCTTTCGCGGCCCCTTTGTGTGCGCATGTACGCGCGAGAAGGGGGTTTTTTGAGCGTGGGAAGGGGCGAACCATCGGGTAATGTCATACACACTGACCTGTGCAAACGCGGGCTCCCCTCAATAGCCAGTCATGGCGGCCCTTTCCAGGTGTGGCCAAAATTTGGGGTGCATGTGTGTGTGTGTTGAAAGAAAATTCTAGCCTTCAGATGAAACGAAGCGCAGCGCCGGACGTCTTTAGAACCGCCCTCACGGGACTGCACCGACGGGGAGCGTGAGGGAGAACACACGCGAAACCTATTATCGGAGAATTACCAATTCTGTTGTGCAGTTTGGTTGGTTGAACGCCTACTAACATCCACCGTTATTTTGACCACTGTGTGAGAGTAAATCATTTTTCGTTCTCTACACAGTCGCAACTCCAAGCCGATAAACTTTCGCCATTGTACATTTTTGCTCACCCAGAATTACTGTTGGAGTAATCACAGATCTCAAACTTGTTTTGGCGGGGATTTTGGCCTGCCTGCACTTAGCCGCCTCCGATCTATGAAGGCCAGTCAACAACTAAGGTGAACTTCCACCTGCATCATTAGGCAGTGAGAGCGGTTCGTGTGCTCTACCTCGCTGTCATGATTCTCTTCGAACTTCCTTAGTATTCTGATGGAAGCGAACCACATGTCTAAAGAAAGAAGAATGTGCATTCAAGCCTCCCATCATACTTGATAACCGAGCGGAGGCCAGAATTACCAATGGTAGTCTGGCAGAAGACGGTATCATATGTGGGCTCCTTGGGTCACAATGCTCTTCGCTAGTTGGCCTACATCTAAACCCATTGTCTTGCCTTCGATGCTTTAGTAAGATTTGGAGACTTAGAAGGTGTACCAGCAAAACGGAGAAGGCGCAGCTCCCTTCATTGGAGCTATATTTTGGGATCTCGAAACTGAAGTGGTGAAACCTGATCCTGGTGACTCACATATCTGGACAAAGTCAATCTAACAGTTTTTTTTTTGTTATTTTGGGATACATTTGGATTTTTTAGAATGAATTCATTGTGCAGGCATCAGGGGATGGTCTATCCAAATCGTTTCTCTTGAACAGATATGGTACAGCAATTCATAGTCAGGTGTCGAAAACCAAATTTAAAAATTAATTTGAGATCGGACTTGGAATCGTCGGTGGGATATTCCTCTTGGGTCATCAATTCTGAAATCTTTAGTGAGGTATATAGTCAATTTTGACAGCTTCTTATTTGAATTTGGTGTTTTGTTTCTACTAGAAAGCTGCCACATATATTTAATCTCTCTAAACAATTTTGTGTTTTAAAACTATTAGACATATTTTTATTATTCTTGTTTTAATTACGGGAAGTCGGGAATTCATATAATTATGAGACATGAGTTCTAACGCGTGAATGCAACCTCGCAGGCAGGTCGCAAGATCAATGGTGTATTTTGCTCTAGTGCCGAACTGAACGTCACTGTCGATTCAGATCCATCTCCAAATACGCAGGAATTATCGTTGACGTTTGGTGTTAGCAAGCAGGCCGTATTAACTCACCTAGCTGAAGTCGGTAAAGTGAAAAAGTTGGACATGTTGGTTCCACATGAACTGAATGAAAAGCAGAAATGACAGCCTTTGGAAAATTGCATGATATTGCTTTCTCGTCACATAAATGATTCATTTTTGGATCGAATTATAACGTGTGATGACAAATGGATCCGAAACGATAACCGTAAACGTTCAACACAGTAGGATGACAAGGAAAAGCCGTCAAAACGCAACCCACAGCGTAATATTCATCAAAAGATGTAGATAGGGAGTGTTTGGTGGTCTGGCGCGGGTGTGATCCATTATAATTTCATGAAACCTGGCTCATAGATCTGGGCAAAAGTATAAAGCAGCCAGTTGCACCAATTGATCCAAAAACTTGCCGAAAAACAGCCAATATTCGTCAACCGATGGACAAATATTCTATTGCATGACAACGTTAGACCGCACACCGCACCAATTAAAGTGTTAAAATTACAGGATTCGGCATTGGAATTTCTCCATCATCCACCACACTCACTAGATTTTGCCTCCACTTACTGCCACCTCTTCCAGAGTTTTAATAAAATTTTCGTAGGAAAACATTTTGAATTTCGACACTGCGGTAAAACAGGTCTTCTGAGATGTCATTGACTCTCGATTACCAGGCTTTCTTACATAACCGGACTGAACAAGCTATTGCGGAAAGGTTAAAAGTGTATTGACAATGTGGGTGCATACTTTGGTGAAGATAACTACCCCTTGTATTTACAAAACGTCAAAAACTTGATTTTTTCTACACATTTTCTCCTTGATGGCCCAATAGTTCTACCTCCACGAATGATGACGTTCACCGCCGCTATACGAGGTGGGCCCAGCAACGGTTGCTTGCGTGCCAATTTTGCTACAGTGAACATAACTTGCGACGCATCTTCCACACCCCTTTTTATCTCTACCTGTCGTGTTCCGACGGCACGAAAAGGTCGGAACTGGTTGTGTTGGCCAAAGTTTACGCCTGCTACGCATGACCTGGTTGCAACTTCATGTGCCAGACTAAACCAAAAATATGCTTTACATTTAAGTGGGATGCATTATTTCGTACACCGGATGTTTCGCTCGCCTTACCGGCGTCGCCATCTGCATGGCGGAATAAAATAAGACTCAAGTAGTTGTGAACAAGTACGCTACCTTATTTTATCCCTTTTTCACCGCGACTGCTTCCATGAGGTTACTCATCTTTCTCGTGGGGAGTTATCATACCATCGGGGCAAAAAAATGAGCAGCCGAATATCAGCACAAGAGGTTCCGGAACCCATCCGGGCTGATTGGATCGAAGGCGTTTGTCATGTCCGCAGAATTAGTGTTGAGTCCGCTTCGCATTCCCTAAAAGGCCCCTCTTAGTTGGCGGGCCGTGAAGATCCTGTCGGTGGTTCTGTGATTCCTTCTAAATCCACATTAGCTTTCAAGGAGAAGTTCCTGCTCCAGGCACCCGCATGTCACCCTGGTTACCTCTCCGAACATGGACGTAGTGCCGCAGTTGTCAGCGAGGCAAGCTAGATTACACCCATGTTGCCTTTTCCCTGACCAGGAGGCAAAAGAAGATCTTGGTGTATATGACCACCTAGCAGTCCGTTTAAAAGCACGGTGACGCTGGGACCCGGGTTGTTGTTTCGTGCATCGTTTCGGTCGTGCGTTTTGAGTCC
Organism: Schistocephalus solidus; assembly: GCA_017591395.1. NCBI lineage: Eukaryota > Metazoa > Platyhelminthes > Cestoda > Diphyllobothriidea > Diphyllobothriidae > Schistocephalus > Schistocephalus solidus. The sequence goes on from WEDG01006501.1 coordinate 49,920, forward strand.
GCAGGCCAAGGTCAGCTTGCAAACGGCGTTTTTGTCCAGTATTCGTTTAATAGACCTTTTCTAGTTTTTTCCATATGCGGCATGGGGGTTAAGCAGGGCTATCCCGAGCCTAATTTGCCTATCTGACTGCTGCCAGGACACTATGCGTCACGGCATTTGTTTGGTGAAAAGGCGACCCGAATCAGCCTGGGCCGCCGCGCGAGATCGCTATCACTGACAACGTATAACTTTCTTCTGAGGAGTGGAGGAAGTTAATGCGTGTGTGTGTGCCCGACCCCGCCTCCGGTCTTCTTGACTATGTCTTGACACAGCGCACAGGCACGTAAGGGAGGATAGAGTGTGGTAGATGCAGTGCAACTCTACTATCACTCAAAACTAATTTGCGCACAAGTCACCGTCCCTACACCATCCTTCTGGGGAGCATACGATGGACATCGTCGGACTACGACGGTCGAACTGACCTGTGTGTGTGGAGACTGCCCTCTAAACAGGCCGCGTGGTAGATGCGCTGGACCAACGCGCAGGTCAAATCAGGGTGCGGCAAGCGTTATTATTCTGGGATGCGGTGCCATGACAAATGTCGAGCATGGGGAGGGCTTTCGTGCCCAACATGGGCATACGTAGGTGCAGGCTCATGCCGCATATCGCTATCCCACTCCGTGGGAGATGCTTCATCTGCGCCTGAGCCTACCTGACACCGGGGACAGGCGGGTAAGGGAAGATATAGTGCAGTAGATGCAGTGCAAGTCTACAATCAATTAAAACTAATTTTTACACAAGCCACCGTCCCTGCATTGCCCTTCTGTGGAGCATACGGTGGACATCGTCGGACTGTGGCGGTCGAACTGAGGAATGTGTGAAGACACACGCCGTATGCCGCTCTGGACAGCTTGTGGGGTGTGACCGCAAAGCAAGGCACAGCTTCGGAGAGTCGCTGGTGGGAGCTGGGTCGCAAGCCCTAGCCGTGGTGAACATCTACCGCATGCACGATACTCCCAGAACGACCTCCCACACGGTCTGCTCTTTCCTGGATCACCCCGGACACCTCCAGGAGATATTATCAGGGTGTGCATAGACTTGGATTTCTTATCTAAAGACAAGATCGGCAACAAATAACTTCAAGATATACTGACTTTCGAATGCAAATGAGAAACAGCGCTGCAACGCACAGAACTGACAAACTTTCCTGATAGGTCTACATCACCCCAACGTACATCCGGAGTCCGATCTGATCCTGTTGGGTAGTGCTGCTTTCCCGCGTAGACACAAGCATACAGCGCATCACTTAATGGTCATGTAGTCCAATTAAAAGCTATCGTCTGATTGTCCATGTGTCTGTTACCTTTAAATGAATAGTTCCCCCCATTGGTGCACGTTTTCATGTTTCCGATGGTAAGAAGTAGGTAGATGGGTGACTGGTAACTTTACCGCCCCACAGTCTTCACTTCCTTGGGCGCGATTTTGACTTATCTTCTACCAAGTGATCCGCCAATGTCATTCAGTCAGATTAAAACAGACCGACGGACTTCGAATATGGCCTGTGATACACAACAAAAGAGCCTCTTCTAAATGCTTTATTTGTGACCTCACCTTCGAGTTAGTAGTTTCGAGCTTTTTAGCCGCCTCTACCACTGTCATTCGGGGAAGCAGGCTCCGCAGGTAGGCGCGACAACAATGCAGCCATAAATTTTCTACTCTGACTCTTCTCTACTAGTGTGTCCTTGGCGAAACCCTCCGGCTCACTTGCCCGATCGCTCAGTCGGTCCTGCATATGGCATAGTTCACTCTGATGTTAGGGCATGTAAGCGTATTTTTTATCAGGCTTCCTCTCCTCTGCCGCGCAGCCCCATCAACCGTCGTTATACCCTGTTGTTTGGCGTATACTAGTAGTCCATATGCAACTCCCCCCCCCTTATCCCGCTAATAGAAACCAATATACTTTCACACACCTCACGCTTCTTCAGCCATTCAGTGGCCTCCAGTGATTACCTCCCCCCTTTGCGTGATGTGTCTGTAGTCCGGGCGCCCCTGTTGACGTAGTTTTGATTTGTTCAAGTGTATTTCGATCCGTCCTTCTGTGTGTATACCTAAGGTCGTAACGGGTGGTCAATTTATTTCACTCAGTAGTTACTGTTTAAGGGGTTACGCGCGTAACTTCCGCTATTTTCGCCTGCCTTGCTGGAGTGCCAAGTGGATAAAAGTTAGGGACCCGTTGAGTAGCCGGGTCCTTTAAAATTCTTTTTAACTTCATCACCGCTGGATTAGATGCCGTCGGTAACCCTACATCCATGGGTTCTCGCCTTCATCACCCCTCCTGGCTGAGCCTCGGTCGTACTTTTAACAGGTAAAATTCGAGGGAGGCATTCGCCCGTTTGGTCTGATTTTAGGAATAGATGTGGACGTTTCTGTTGGCATCGTAGCTCCAGTTTAGAGCTCTCGCAGACGACCACACAGTCGGCTTGCCGGTCGTTGTAAGCCACCAGCCGTACGTGTCACCTCCAGGAGGGAACAGCGTGGAACCTGAACCCCAGTCAACGTGCATTTGAGCCCCAGAGCCACGTCGTGTCGACTGCGATCGCAGTACGCAGTCACACGATCTTAGGGCTTCACTGATCTGGTTGCAGGACGGGCCGTGCTTGTGTCGTCTCGCCTTTCATCCGGGGAGTCCTGAGCTCGCACAGGTGGCCCCAAATTACTGATGCCCATGTTCGAACCGTCGAAACGCAAATCCTACTCGGGTCCCTGTAGCCCCTTTTTTCTGTCCTGATCTGTTCCCGTATGGGCTTGAGAAATTTAAAAGGAGCATTTGGCCCTCAAACTTCCACCACAGTTCAGTTCATTTCTCCCTCTTCTAACAGATTTCGCTATTTAAATGTTTAAAATTGCATTTTCAGCATTTCTGGGCAGTTTGAGTTTATGGCAATTTTCGAAGCGCGCTCGGGTCGCGGTCTTCATGCATTTCTGACTTCTGCGTTGCATAGTCCAAAGTCCCCACCCTGAATTGGGACACTCAAAGGTTCTCCTTCCTTGTATTGATAGCATAGTCATCGCTTCCCGGTTCACGTTTCAAGGTCGGGTAAAGCAAACAAAAGTTATTTATTTTTGCTTGGCCAATCTCCATTCCTGCAGCCCCCACTTGCGCTTATTTTGTCCTGTACTTCGGTGGTAAATTGTGTTGTCATAATTTGTGTACTGGTCTTCCCCTCCCCGGGGGTCGTCCTCAGCACTTTTGCGGCAAAAAAGGAAGGTCATTGAATCCTTTCCAAGGTTTGCAATAACTCCACTGTCTGCTAACCTTTCGGGTGTGATTTTGCCAGCGTTATGTGCATCTACTTCCGTTTCTTGGGATCTGGTGCTTGTCACTGTTGTTGCTGTCGTCTTGGCTATAAGTCCTTTCAGTTAGCAATAGGAAGCTTCACAGGTTTTTTTGGTGGGTAAAACAGCAAACCGGGCTGTTGCCCTCCTGAACTGGGCAGGTAGAGCCTGGGCGATATTTTTGTCTACTGTTAATTTTTCAAGAACCTCAATACTCTGCACTCGTGATGTTCACATTGTTGAACTGTGTTCCTCGCGTCATTACCTTCTGCCGGGAGTTTTCATATGAAACTCATCGCATGTTTTTTCGCAGTCTACCTGTTTGTCAGGGTTAGCTTTCCACTCTGTAATCACGAGCACCTCTGTTAACCGTTACGCATCGCCCTTTTTCCAGTCCATATCCAATCCATTGATTCTCAACTCTTTGCCGACCCCGTATGGCACAATATAAAGACCCTCTTTCCCTGAGCCTTCTTGACAGTTTGGCCTTCGTGAGCGACGATGTCCACCGTGAATTGCGTGTTTACTAATTCATACTGAGAGGAGGCTCCTCCCTCACCCACCTGAGCCTGGCTTCGAGACTAGAGTTAGGAAGACTGGAGGCCGCAGTGACTGATAGGACTAAACAATTCGTCTGCGCGTGCCACACACACCTGGTCCTCACACAAGGGGCCAGCGTTTCAGAGGACCAAGGGTGAACTGGGATTCCAGCTCAGGGGGTTACCATAGGGACCACCATAAGAAGGACTCATTGCAGTCTGATTGTCTATCCTGAGGGGATCGATTTATCTCGTCAGTTGACAGCCTTCCAAGCCACGGCTGTTAGCACACCGCGTACAGCGCAAATATGCCTTTCAACAAGTTTCTCCACCTGAAAAGTCCCTATCGTCGCCATTCCTGTATTACTGGCGGCCTTACATCATTGTTCAGGGGGCGAGGAACTGGCTTCCTGAGAAGTGTTTTTTTTTATATTAAAATAAGCGCGTAACGTAAATACGATTTTTTCTCTTTAAAAATTTGGAAGTACCACGTTGTCTTTCATAGAAAGCCGCTACTACCACTATTCCCGTATTACAGGTGGCCTTGCACCAAGGGTGATACGCATATCCGTTTCTGACCGCCGGTCCCTAAACTATGAAATCTTGGAACGCTTATTCTTCAAAGTAACTCGCCAATTTTTTTGATTGAGCACATTTAGAATGTTTGCGCTGTACCTGGGCGGAATTTGGCTGACCTTTCACTTTTCCTACCATCACTCTCATTCTGGGTTTCTCCAAGTCGTTTGTGTTCCCTCAGAAAGGTATGTAGTCCTGATCTGGGATGTCCGCCCTGTTTCGTGCGCACTTTCATCGGCCAGACTGTTAACGTAATCAAAGACGCCACAAGTGTTGCCAGGCGGGATTAACAGGCGCACATACCACACGCCTTTTCCTTCTCCTGCACTGTGGGTCGTCATTCGCACCTGTTTTGCCTGCTTTTTCGCGTCTTTCTGCAGACGGCCGAGATTCGTCCACACAGGCAGCTTTCGCCCTCGCTCCTATATAATGCACGCATTTCGGTCTACCTAGAGGACGTCTTCGTCTCCTCGTTGTCCTCCCTCGTTTTCACGCTCCTGCGTTTCTTCGCAATGTCGACCAGTTGTATCAGACCTCTCGACATTATGACTCACCGCCCCCATGTTTTCGGTGCCGCCGCTGCTACCCTTGCACACATTTGCTGTTTGGCGTTGCTGGTGCGGTTAGGCTGGCATGATGATGCTCTGACCCACCCCCCCCCCCCCCCCCCACCGTGGCTGACATCCCCCTCGCGTGCCGCCGCCACCGCGCCTGTTGACCTTTGCGCATGTGCGCTCCGGCGGCCAACGGCAAGGCACGAGCCCGCATCAGCCGCCTGCGGACTGGCATCCGAACTGGCCCGAGCAGGCGCCCGGAGAAGACGCTTGGGCAGTGTGCCCGTCGCTCTTTTGCCCAAACTTTCAAAGTCTGCTGGCAGCGACTGAAGAGCGGTAACCGTGTTATCGATTATGTGCTGCCTTTGCAGTACCGCTCCAGTTCCCAGCCCTCCCGACCGCTTCTTCTTTATTTCTTACATATTTCTTCTTCCTCTTCGTCTCGGTCTTTTTAGTAGTTCCTTACACTATTTTACTTCGAGTCCAATTTTTCAACGGAATATCCCCTGTCCGACTGGGCGGGGAGCTGTTTCCATAGCTAAACTCGGCATATTATCTTTCCCCGTAAGTTCTAGGCGATTGTCACTCAGAACACTTGCCGTTCGTCCTTCTGCCGCAACTGAATCAAACCCTGCATCTGAGCCGTTAAATGCCGCATTCGATATCGACCGTCATTATCCAATCGTCTGTCGTAAAGGTATTTTACAGTTGTTATCATCCGCAAAAAATAGGATCGGGAGTCGATTGATCAGTTAGGTATACAAAAATAACAATTTACTGTCTATAAGACTGTGACTTGGTATTCTAAATTTGGATACAAACGTTCTAAGGGCTGATGGACATTGCTAGTAAAAACAAGTGAGACTGCAATGGCGATTTCTGGCCCATTAGCCGTCATCAGCTAATCATACCCAATCCCAAGTGGTTCCCCTCCCGAGGATCGAACTCGCGACCCGTTGATCAGAAGTTCAACGCTCTATCCCTTGGACCACGAGCCCGTAGTCTTGCTGGTTTAGATCGGGAATATTGACATTGGTAGTGTTCACCTGCCTATACTACTATCCGCTGTGCAGCTGCTGGCACGGTTCAAGAGTGAGTCCCAAGGCAGAACGGGACGAGTGAGTCCCGTAACCGATCGGTGGGGCATCCATCCACCAATATTCTGGGGGCTGTTTACCATGCATAGTTCGATCCCCGAACGTTTCGAACCAAAAGCTTTACCAGGACTCCCGTTTAAGATTGCCAGAGGTGTTACATTCGAACTTCTTTTTTTGTAACTGTGTTGCGCAACCATAATTTGCATCAAGTAATACAGATTGTCGGTGCTTTAAACTCGAGTCTCCATCATGGGCTCCACCAATGATTGCTTGTCCTATGATCACTAATCCCATCAGACTGATCGAAGTTTACCCGGTTGACAGTAATAGGCGGGAAGTTGCCCCATGCACCTGCTAGATTGAAGCTCCTCTCAGTTTCTCAGCTGCTAGCTTTCCCCCCTAATGTATTGTGCTTTGAATTTGTCAGATTCCCGAAAAGAGAAAAACTTAGCGAGAGAGAGAGAGAGAGAGGGCGACAGACGGGCCATCGCTCCGTTCCCATCTCACGTTTTTCATACGCACCACTTGGTGCTGCTGTGGCTTTCTCCGGAGTTCTGACTAGACCGTTTTCTCTTCCCTCTTTGATACAAGGCGTGTCGTGTTACGCGTTGTAGCCCAGTCTGCTGCGACCGCCTCGGCGCCAATGCATAAAAAATTGGCCTGATGAGTCACGAAGTTGATTCACGTTTATATGTACCGGCCTCTGTTCTCAACTGCACAAATTTGCATTGAAAGTCATTCTGCATTGCTGAACCACAACACAGTGTACCATGTGCATATCTAACTTGCGGGTCTGTCATCGTACCTCTGCCTGTCCGTACTATCATGGTAGGCATTCATCCAAGTAGAGGACGCTTTACTGAGTGTTTTTTTTTACTCCAACGGACGTTGTGAGGTCTCTCTCTCTCTCTAGCCAATCCCTAAACACTTCGCTATAGGGCTAATCATTTTTTGACGAACAGTGGGTTAACGCGTGAACGGCGTGACTCTTCTATCAAACCTCAGTCTGCTTGCGAGCTTATTCAGAATATTGCGTTTTTGGGCTCAACTTTTGTTACCCTGGTTGTGACGTTCTCGCTCGTTGCTGGTGGACCATTAAACTTTCCGCGCCGGGCTTCCAGTACTTCACCCACCAGGTCCATCACCACTTGATCCGTGGTGACTTGCCAAACCATGATCTCAGCCAATTTTACCACCTTTCACGGATATAAGTGTCTCCAGATGACCGGGGATGAGAGTGCAAACAGGAGTTGACCAGACAGTTTGTTCCCGTCATGTGTTTGTCCCAAACCTGCTGATCCAGACTTTACCCTTGCAGTCTTCTTTCTCCCAGTATATACGCCCCCCAGCAGCATTCAGTTGGGGGAAAGCCACGGTATCCTACATCAGATCAATCAACACGACGAATTTGCACATCTAGATTTGTACGGTGGCCCATGTAACCATGATTTTGCGGAGACGTATAGGTCCATTCTACCCCCACCCCTAAGCTAACGGTCTCTTTCATCGGGTTGGTAACATCTACCCGGGGCACCGATCTCCGGCTACCTATTAGAGGCGGTCTTGCAGGAACTCCAGTCCTTCAGTCCTACAAACCGAAATTCTGGATGCGCTACGTTGACAGCACCCTCGTCATCCTGCACCGCCATGCTAAGGAGAACTTTAAAAAGGAATTACATTCAATTTTTCCTCAGATTAAATTCATGATGGTGGAAGAGGAATATGGAGTGCCCCCTTTTCTTGATTTCCAGATATCACGGCAGGAAGACGGAACCCCCCAGACTAGTGTGTTTCGAAAAGCCACAAACTCCGAGAAAATTCTTCATTGCAACAGCAATCGCCCTCTGTCACATAACTGTAGTTGCGTCCGAACACTTTTTCGCCGCATCCAGACACACTGCAGCACAGAGGCCGAGAAGCTGCGAGAACGTAAAATTTTATGGCGCCTCTTCCTCGCACTGGATATCAACGCAGCTTCATAAACATATGCTTGTACCAAAGACACACGAAGGCCGCAGGTGAGCAAAAACAAACACCTGAAATCTTCGGTGTCTCGCCCTACGTGAGGAACGTCTCCGAAGCCGCCGAGCGCGTGCAAGACCGCTAAACGTGGGCATTGGAAACCGGCCAGAGACCACTATCCAGCGCTTACTCATGCAACTAAAAAGGGCCGACTACCCCCTGCGGACAAGTCAGGCGTCAGTTACCGCGTCAGCTGTCTAGACTTCTCGGCCCACTACTGCGGTATGACCGACAAACGACTAAGTACGCTAATGCACGAGCATACCTTATCCGTAAAGTGAAAGTATGTACAATCGCACTTCGCCATTCACAGCCTAGAAAACCACCATCGTTTCGACTTTGATAGGGAAAAGATGAAATTCATTGGGAAAATGCAAACTTTAATGCGTAAATTTTCGAGTTCGTCGTCAGACTACGGGTAGTGTACAGGAAAAATTAATTGATTAACCGTGTTTAACAAAGGATTCCACGGTTGGGCGAAATCCGAACCAATACGAGTTGAGTGCTTTTTGTCATCCTGTCGTGATTGGTTCTGTACTTTTGAATTTTTCCTTAACGATTTTGTATGTGACATCCAAATCGACATGCCGGTTGATACATGCCTCATCTGAGTGCATTGCTTCCAGGAATTCACGGTCTTTTCTGGTTGGGCAGGTGTCAACAATCCGTGTTTTCTCCCATGCAAACTTATGCCCTGTTTCCAGTATATGCATAGCCACTTGGGATAAATGGTCTCGCTTCTAACCGCCAACTGATGTTAGTGTAGGCTGGTTGAGACAGATTTCCCAGAAACGGCATTACAACTGGAACATGGGATTTTGTAGACAGCACCTTTTTTATCAAGGTAGCTAACCCTGTCCTTAGGGTGTACAAGCTGTGAGTGTAAAGTAGATGTAGGGTGGTGTGCTACTTGTATCTGGTGTTTTCTTAGCTGTCTTTCGACAAGCTCTGATACATTTTTAATGCATAAGAGAGTTCGCCAGGTCATTGTTTTGGGTGCCTGGGTGGCCGTGTCGTTTAAAATACCTTTGTCTTTGGATTCTTGCCACTTCAGACATTGATGCACGAAGTCACGCGGTATCCATTTTTAGAGAACAATTTAAAGAGGTATTTCATTTCTGCTCGATAACTTTCTTCATCAGAGCAGTGTGTTTTGGCTCGATTTAGGAGACTGTAGACAGAACTCTTTTTGCGAGAGATAGGATGATTACTCTCAAAGTGTAGGATGACCTCAGAATATGTTTCTCTGCGGTAAACTGAGGTGTGGAGTGATCCATCAGTTTTCCGATGTACGAGGACATCCAGAAATGGGAGTTGTCCACCAGCTTCCGTTTCGAACATAATTTCAATTCCTGGAAAGGCTGCTCGGAAAATCGAGGTTTAATCGTGAATTGTCAAGCTGGTTCCACCAACCCGTCGTCAGGAGAAATGAGAAGTGAGATTTGGGATTGTCACGCTGGAGGGTTTAGGGGCACAGAGGTTACATTGCCATGGGGGGAAGGGGCCGTGAATCGTGTTACGATAGCTGTCGCGTGTAAGGGGGGGGAGGGTGCTAAAGTTTTGATAGTAAGTCACTTGGTGGGAGCTGCAGAATCAGTGAGGTTACACTTGGCTGGGCATGGGTAAGCAGTTGTTGTTTTAAGGTCGGCATAAGTCAGTGGACCGTGCACGCAGACCTTCGTAATGCCATATATATATATATGGCAATGGTAATGGGGCGCTCACCGATCGGTTACAGGACTCACTCGTCCCGTTGTGCCTTGAGGCTAACTCTCAAGCCCCGCCAGCAGCCGTAAGGCAGCTAAGTATATAGGCAGAATAACATGACCGACAAAGACAAGGGAGACTGGAATGGCCATTTCTGGCTTATTAGCCGTCATGTTATTCTGCCTATATACTTAGCTGCCTTACGGCTGCTGGCGGGGCTTGAGAGTTAGCCTCAAGGCACAACGGGACGAGTGAGTCCTGTAACCGATCGGTGAGCGCCCCATTACCATTGTCAATATTCCCGATCGAAACCGGCAAGACAACGAGCTCGTGGCGCAGTGGGTAGAGCGTTGGACTTCTGCCCAACAAGGTCGCGAGTTCGAGGCTCGGGCGCCGCAGCGCCTGGGTTTGGGTATGGCTGGCTGATGACGGCTAATAAGCCAGAAATGGCCATTCCAGTCTCCCTTGTCTTTGTCGGTCATGTTATTCTGCATATATATATATATATATATATATATATATATATATATATATATATATATATATATATATTGAATAACAGAGGTTGTTTGCATCCCGAGATAGTATAATGAAAAGAAAAAAATGCTCTTCGGAAATGGAGTTTTTACTCGTAAATTTTCAAGTTGGTGACACCAACCCGTCGTCAGACGAAATGAACAGAGGAGAAAGTGAAGTGGCGCGACAGGACAGATTGTGACAAGCAAACAGCTGGTGTGAGTGGGTGGTGGGTGGACCAATAATCGGAGCATGTTTTGGGACAGGGGGGTGAGGAGAGAACAATTACATTGGCTTGTTTGGGAGGGGGAGGTGGGCGGCGAGTAACTACGGCCGGCTAGATTATCGATCATGGTTCCGGGTTGGATTTAGGGGTCACTGCGTCGGTTGGAGGTGTCGGAATGTTTAATTGCGGGTTGGTGTCACCAACTTGAAAATTTACGAGTAAAACTCCATTTCCCGAAGAGCATTTTTCTTTTCATATATATATATATATATATATATATATATATAGCTTCGGTGGATGGGGGTACTGACGAATACTGCCAACGTTTGAACGCCGACCCTCGACCAGATTGAGAACAAGCCATCACATGCCCTCCCCCTCCCCTCCACCACGGGCCTGGTGTACAGGCAGAGGATGATCACCCAGGGTGAAACACCACCCTCCTCATAACTGAGGATCGCCACCCCCAACCAGGCCCCTCCTCCACGCAAATTCGAAAACCTTAGTAATCCCGTGTTACCCGAAATTTTACCCCCTATAAATACTGTGAGGCGCGGTACAAAACTTACCTGCGAAGATGAAATCTTGTTTGCTTTTGAAACGTCAGGAAAATATAACCATGCTTCCCGTGATCGCCTCTTCTTCTCATATATATATATATATATATATATATATATATATATAGGATTTTGGTTTCTTATAACATGAAGCGGTTATTCATTTTGACATGCTTTCCATAATTGAAGTTCATTTCGTGCATGTGCTTATATAAAGATAACTGGGTAGTAGAATAAATGAAAATAATTGCCAAATGTTAGCGGAGCGCTTAAGCTTAGGATGCAAGGGAAGAAAAGCTGTCAGGCTTCAAATTTCGTTGAGTACGATAATGCGGTTTTTTAAATACTTATCCATTCAACTGCCTGGAACAAATCCAGAAGTTTTACTCTCCCTTGAGCAGCCTATGTACGCTGGTAAGATTCCCCTGTTGGCGTACCGTGAGTCTCATCTGCCGTGTTTACCCTCGTCAGCCAAACACGTCTGATTGATGGTGTGTAATACTGCCCTACTTCCATCCTCACTCGATCCAATTTTCCTCCCAAAATGCGTCTGAACTAATTTCCCGAAATTTCGGCCGCTGCTGCTGCTTGTGTCCCGTTTAAATGCTGGAGTGGGAAACAACTGTGGTGTAATGTCTCTGTAAGTGAAGCATTTGCCGCAGCCGCTGTTTCCGCTCCTCTAGAGGGTCCCACCCATAAGGCCAAGGTGATTCACATGTTCCCGTTTAGTTGGCTGATTGGCATTGCGAATGAGTCATGACGTGGCCCAGAGAACTGACTCTCTCTCTCTCTCTCTTTCCTGGGTTCATGGTTCATCCGGGTGCCTGCGCTTTGTTCCCCCTCCTGTCCTCTCTCCTGCCCGCGCGTTACTGAAGCCTGATGCACATTTATGCAGCCTATCGGGCACTGTCTGGTACGTGGGGACGCGAAATTCCTAGAAGGTGCTTTCCACTCTTACTAGCCGATGCGACCCAATGAACGTGACGGTATAGACATCAAGGGAAGTTCTTTGGCCCGCTAAGCATACACTCCTACAGAACGCGTCCATGGCCATAACAAATGACTATTTCTTTGTCTCCGACAGCCACAATTTAACCCATTCGCCGCGGATATTCAAACTATGAGCTGGCCCTAAACATACAGAAAACTGGCTGTACGATCAGTACCCGCATGATGACCTTTTTGCTCAAGCATCTTCTATATAGTATATTCAGCCGATTTATGAGGTCTGTACTGTCTTATGAAAGGTCTTGCTATGGAGGGAGGATGGGGAGCCTTGACTTTTTTAATATAATATTCGTAGTTCAGTACAATGATTGATGATCTTTGATCGACCGACAGGAGGATAATTTTCCTCCTACTCTCCGATTCACTTCGGCACAGCCTTTGATTTTTCTGTGAGCCACCAGTGCTTGGACGACTTGGTATCTTCGGTTGCTTCACTTCTGATTTAGTTTTAGGGGCTGAATTGAAGTGGACTGGATCGTCATCTGCTACATGGAGGCCAGCTTCGTGTTTTATCGTTCGTAGGGGCGGCTCTGTTAGATAAAAAAAACGGTGGAGAATTTGCACACTTTTCCGGTCCGCAACTATTAACCTAAACAGGCTCTGCTTCATACTCGTTCTGCTTTTAACTTGCCCTTGGTGTAACAAGGCAGAGTTTTGAGTCCAGTCCTTGGGACACGAAATCTTAGGTTTCGCCGCAGAAACGTCAAGAAACCGAAAAGACCACCCAAATTCGAATGAACAATGCCGGCAACGACAAGGGAGCTTGGAATGGTCATTTCTCACTCATTAGTCCTCATCAGCCAGTCATACCCAACCGCAGGCGGTGCCCTACCCGAGGCTTGAACCCGCGACTCACGGGTCGTGGTTCAATGGTTAGAGCGTTGGACTTCTGATCAACAGGCTGCGGGTTTGAACCTCGGATGGGGTGCTACTTAGGGTTGGCTATGACTGGCTTTTGACGGCTAATTCGTCAGAAATGACCATTCCAGTCTCCTTTGTCTTGGCCGGCAGTGTTCATCTGCCTTTACTACTACTAGCCGCTATGCGGCTGCTGGCGCGGCTCGAGAGTGAGCCTCGATGCTGTGCGGAACGAGTTAGTTCCGTTAGCGATCGGTGAGCGTTCATCAACGAATGACAAAGTACACTGTATAGATAGTTTCATCCAAACCCTCTTCGAACTTTTACACATCCGATCTGCGTCGAATTACCTTGCATGATTACCGCCTGCGGAATAATTGATAGAGTATTGTCTGGGTCTTTACAGTGACTACGTTGGAGTGTCCGACTGGAACGATAGTTTGTAATGGTCTCTTAATAACCGATGGCCTTGGGCCTTCAAAACCCTCAAAAAGACTTCCTTCCCCTCCCCATAGAACTTTGTTTTTCTTGCAAACTGAAACTGTTACCCAATCCTCGCCCTCTCCTTTCAAAGGTATCCGGTCGCCCGGAGTGCATTATCGCCTTTGCGCGTTTGCATCACTGCGGGCCTTACTGTCTGGCTCGCGAACCGCCGCCTTCCCACGCCGTCCCTACTCAGGCTCTGGACCTCTGTGCAGGTGCCTGCTCAAATTTGGCATCTGTATGCTTCTTCGAAGGCAAAAACAGTCGTATGCCTCAACTGGCAGACGCCTGGGTCCAGCTAATTGGTGAGTCAAATTCTGACATCCTCGGTCGGTTCTGCCCTTGCCCTTTTTCCGCTCCGGTAGCTCTCGATTTGTCGATGCAAACAAAAAGGGTAAGGATGACTTTATGACCCCTAAACAGGAACTTCGAACGGGAACCGCCTGCGCCGTATTCCGGAAAAAATAGGGTCAGGTCTGTGGTTATGGTTACTATTACCTCTAGCAGTGGGATTTAGGTTAGGGTTAAGATTAGGCCTACAGTTTAGGTTTATTTTAGGGCTTATGTTAGACTTAGAATACAGGATTATTTTCCCTTCCTCGAATTATTCACAAGGCCACATTTAATAGTCGGGCTGGACTTTCCAATTCCCGTGTCCTGTTCAGGGGGCTTTATAAGTAATCCTTACCAAGGCAAGTTTAGAATAAGCATATGCGATTTTATTCACCTGGCTTTTCAGATTCTCGGGCGAAACCATCACCAGAGACAGGTGCAGATAAGATAGATGTACGCGAAGGCAGTGCAGTTGCCATGCCGCCGGATACCTACCATAAGCAGTAGCTTGTGTGTTCGTTGTCAGTGGCTCATCGATTGCTTACCCATCCGTATCCGGGCACGCATTCACCGAAATTTCATCAATAGTTTATTAGTGTCGCGACGATTTTTCTTTCTATAAATGCTTCAGCCTCTGTTCACCACTGACTGGCGTGAGATTCGAGACCCCGCAGTTTAACGTCCGTTTTGTGAAGTCAGGAGTCCGCACTTGTGTGGTACTTGTATATATGATTCCAGCCTCGTCGACAGTTGTGCCCCAGTCTTTTCGTCGTATATAGTAGGTGTTCCCTGAACTCGCCTCCTGTTATCCTTCCTCAAATCTTCATACACACATATATGTATATGGTGGATGGGCGTTCACCGATCGATGACGGAACTCACTCGTCCCGTTGTGTCTTGGGCCTCACACTCGAGCCCCAACAGCAGCCGCTCAGTGGCTAGGGAGAACGTCTGGCTGGCTGATGACGGTTAATAAGCCAGAAATTGCCATTCCTGTCTCCCTTGTTTTTGTCGGTTCCACCTTAACAACATATGCTTCACGTCGCTATGCGACCGCCTGCGAGAGCTATAGTCTGAGCTCCAGGGCACAACTGAACATACATATTCCTTAAGCAGATCGGTGAGCAACACACTATGACATATCATAGGTTTGGAGCACCTGGGATTCGAACCCGCGACCTTTGGTAATTGAGTCGAACCCTCTACCATTGAGCCACGGGCTCGTTGTTTTTGTCGGTTATATATATATATATATATATATATATATATATATATATATATATATTTGATGTTTCGCTGTCGAATATCTGCGTAATTAATGTTTTTTCAAAGGGAAGTCAAGAAAAAACTGGGACCGTTTTACCAAATTTTGACTTCACTGAAAATTAGGGATACAATTTCTGTTGAAAATTAAAGCACACTCTTTTCTCTTTCTATTGGAGCATTTTTCGATGTCTTTGCTTACTTCTCAGTCTAGTTCTAAGCGTTCGAACACACAAGTCAGTTGCCGAATATTTACTCAGATTTTGCGATAAAATGTGAATTTTCTGCCCCTTCCGTTTCAAGTTTCCTTATTCATTTATAGTCAACTGCAGACCGAAATTGTCTTTTCAGGATTCGCGTATGACGTGACTGTGAAAAGTCGCGGTGTATCATCACGTCTCGTATATATGCGCGTTTAAGGTCCTAACTATCGGTGTGGTAAAACAAAGTACATTCAAAAAGTTTATTACAGCGTTTTTTGGTACAAATGTCATAACTTTCCAAAACTTGATTTTTTTAAACTAAATATGTCATCATTTTCCGAAAAAATGTAATCTCTCAAACTTGCATTCACCGGATTTTCGTGAAAACAAAACAAAATGTTCCGTTCTCCGAAAGGATATATTCCAAATTTTTCTGTCTTATATTATTGTTCATTCATGGTACTGCGCATAAAAGCTAACTGTTTTGACCTGTAGCTTGACATAACGTAGGAAAATTCCTTGATAGAAAGAAACGTCGCATTTCGCCCCATTTAGCCCCGTTTACCCATGAATTAACTGATCTGAAGTGATCTCTTTATTATTTAACAGCTTTTTGTTCATCGAATTAGCGCAACAAACAGAACTAACACCTTAAAATGCCTGCCCTGTTACTACCTCAAATTCTGATATAGACATTTCATGAGTTAGGCAATCCTCTGTATATATATATATATATATATATATATATATATATATATATATATATATATATATATATATATATATATATATATATATATATATATATATATATATATATATATATATATACGTGTTTCCCCGATGTTTCTGCTGCTGCGTGACACAGTAACGTGGCGTCCGGCTCCTGAGTGGGTCCCCCAGCGTTTTCTATGCGGTTTCTGGTATATGAACTCCAGAGAATAATCGGGGAAATTATTTCTGAAATTATTAAGTGCAAGACATGGAGTCAGGTGATTCGGACATGACTTTTTAGGGTCAGACCCGAAATTTCAATGAACATTTGGGTCGAAGACAATCAACCACTGTGGAATAACCACGTAATACCCATTCTACAAACAAGTATTACTACAAGTAGTATGAATCTTATATGGCAAAGACAGTATACCGTACTTCCGACATAGGTACTAGCTAAAAGCCCAAACACGTGTTTCGCCGATGTTTCTGCTGCTGCGTGACACAGTAACGTGGCGTTCGGCTCCTCAGTGGGTCCCCCAGCGTTCTCTATGCGGTTTCTGGTATATGGACTCCAGAGAATAATCGGGGAAATAATTTATGAAATAATTAAGTGCAGGACATGGAGTCAGGTGATTCTGACATGACATTTTAGGGTCAGACCCGAAATTTCAATAAACATTTGGGTCGAAGACAATCAACCACTGTGGAATAACCACGTAATACCCATTCTACAAACAAGTATTACTACAAGTAGTATGAATCTTATATGGCAAAGACAGTATACCGTACTTCCGACATAGGTACTAGCTAAAAGCCCAAACACGTGTTTCGCCGATGTTTCTGCTGCTGCGTGACACAGTAACGTGGCGTTCGGCTCCTCAGTGGGTCCCCCAGCGTTCTCTATGCGGTTTCTGGTATATGGACTCCAGAGAATAATCGGGGAAATAATTTATGAAATAATTAAGTGCAGGACATGGAGTCAGGTGATTCGGACATGACTTTTTAGGGTCAGACCCGAAATTTCAATGAACATTTGGGTCGAAGACAATCAACCACTGTGGAATAACCACGTAATGCCCATTCTACAAACAAGTAGTACTACAAGTAGTATGAATCTTATATGGTAAAGACGTTATACCGTACTTCCGACATAGATACTAGCTAAAAGCCGTCGGCGTCTAATGAACGTGTCGCAAATTTTGTGCCAGGTTTTCTTTAAAACGGTGCTGGTGCCATTTGTAAATGATCTTATTATTTCTAATTAAAATAAACAGTGTTAAATAGCAGTATCTAATGAGAAAAATGGACCATCCCGTGTACCTATGAGAAAATTCATGTGAATGGAGGAGAAACAAATGGTGGCTAAATTTCAAAAGCCTACAGATTTGCATAATTCATTTGCTCCAATTTCGAACAACTCGGTGGCCTCTGTGGGATTCGAACCCAAGACAGCAAGGTGAAATCTTCAGTACAGTTAATGATCTAGACACTTGAATTTCGAGGCCCCACTGGAAACCATGAGTTCAATCGCACCTGCTTTGATGGATTCGAATCCCACCGATGCCGCCGAGTTTTCCCGTTTTGGGTCAAATGAATATATAAACGTATATTTTACAGTGGAAGTACGTTCACCGTTCAGGTTACGTGACCTGCTCGTTCTATTGCGCCGTGAAACTCACTTCAGAGCCCTCATTGGCAGTCACCAGCAATATAGGCACAGAAGGAGTACCTTCAAAGACAATCGACACTGTCGTCGTCAGCTGACCACACCCAACCCCAGATCCACGGGACCTGGCATCTGGTACTGGACCTTATGAAAAAGAATCAATTTATAGGACCGCGTGGTGATTGAGTAAAAGGTATAGAACGCGATTAATACAGACAAGCATGCCTTGAACCAATAAATTCTTAGTTCCTCCTGGTGCCTTCGGGAGTTAGCTACAAAACGTATGCATGCAAATAGCACCCGTAAAAGATCTGACTGACGGTAAATTTGGCCGTTCGATCGAATTCTCATAGCTCCCCTAAAAAGCGTAGCAGGGCCAGCATGAAATTTGTACTGGCTTATTCACATTTTACCATCAGTCTTGATCGTTCCTCAACTCTCAACGTGCCAATGAGACTCCCCTCCGCCCTTTGTGCCATCATTCCGTCAGTGTCGTCGAGTTTTTGTCGGGTGATTTGTCAACTTTTCATGGCCACAATCAGACCCACATGCGTTCCTCGCCTATTGGTGTACGAAAAAATTCCCGTCGAAAACCGGTTGCTTGAATAGTTTCTACGCTACCCCTACCTTGCTACAGCAAGCGAATGCCCAAGACTCAGTACAAAGGCTCTCTCATTTTCACGGGCAGCTGTTGTGGGCAAATCAACTGCTCTTTCGTGTCCTTCCCTGATTAAACTCTCCTCAGTTGTCTGCGTTTTCCTTGTACTTGCGCTTGGCCCCTTAGGCAGACGACTGCCACTGTTTGACGGCGTCGCGAATGCGGCCTCTCCCTCCTCCCCCCGCCCCCACCCATTCTTGACACTCCTCACTTGTGCTTGGGCGTATCTGTGTCGGGTGGCCAGTAGAGCCTGCAGGGAAAACTGAAATAATAATAATAATAATAATAATAATAATAAAGTTGCCACCTCCTGCGCGCGAGAATTGACTTTGATCCAAATCTGCCTCCGTGATTGGTTCCGTGAGTGGCATGCACAACTGCGACTAGCCAGCTTGAGGGATAGCGGTTCACTTGAAACTGGTGTCATTTTGCATCTGTTATTTAGATTTAGCAATAGTTATTGAGACGGCGTCTTATAGGCCCCCGTAATATACTTCTTTAGACCTCGTTCAAAGTAGTTAGCTAGGCGTTGCTCGAGCAGACGTCCCATTTGCAAAAAAAACACTGAAAGCCTGTTTTGTTTCGCCACCTTACTCAGGTTCGGAAATTAATACTATTTATTTGACGAAATATGACTATGAGGGTGCTACTCTCCACCCTCTGTATGGAATTTAATTTGGTAGGGGCCATGCTCACAGCATTCTCATATTTAACACATCCAAAACTGAACTTCAAACATTTTAAGGGCTGTTAGTTTTTAGAAAATGATGCTATTCAGTACCTATGCTTTTTTAGGAAATCACATTTTCGAATATCGTTCTGAGAGAAAAATTCCCGTGTGTAGACTCTCCCCCCTCGCCCACGAATTACGGGAATAGCAACTTATACTTCAGCCTAATGCTCATTGGTCAGTTAAACCGGTCTTCAAACCAACTGAAATAGTCCTAAAATGACCTGCAGTTCATTTATTCAAAACTCTGGCTTATTGCGAGTCTGCAGGTTTTTTTTGAGGTCCAGTAGTCAGTCTTTTAGGTAAAAAAGGTTCTATCTCACGGTTTTGGACTTAGTGGGCTTTTTGTATTGCTTATCTTTGGGTTTTCTTTCCGCCCCTGGTCTATCTCCTCAAATGCATCTCAAGATTGCTTCCATTCCACCACCGCGCTTTATGTGATTTTTTAAAGTAATCACTGGCAATCTTCGACTTACGCTTCGTGGTCGACCAGCGTTGCTTCACCTACTTCTTATTCTTCTTCCCTTTCCGACGTAGAAATTCGACCATTTATTTGCCAGCATATGCTGCCTAGCTGGCTTGCTCCTCACGCGGCCTCCTCGTTCTTTGTCACTTTTTGTTCGCTTTCCCTTTCACCACCTCCGGCGGTAAGCATATGCCCTCGTAGGTGCGTACTCCGGCGCCGGTACAATGGCCTCCGTTTCCGATAGCACTGACGGTCTCTGTGCTGACGTACCTGCCATGTCTGTCTAAATGCACATGTGCTGCTATAAATATTAGCATCTACATGCCCATACGTCTACCCACACACACTCTCTCTCTCTTTCTTTATCTGATGCCTTTTCCCCGAAATCTACACAGTTCTTCTGCGTGCATGCGCGCTCGCACGCTCAATTTAACTTTACTGGATTTCAGAAAGTAGCCGTGCTGCCTACTGTACGTTGCCTTCGCCAGCTCCTCCTGCTTACCACGACGTTGTACATTCACGCTCCCCCTGCCTTTCTTGTTTTTTTTGTGCTTGTCTTCTCTTTCATGTATGTGGATAGCAATTGGGAGGAAGCAGTATCATTTCCCTTGTCGCATTGCACAAGGTATCTAGTAAAATTGTACTGCAATATCAGTCATGAGCTACCAATGACTGGACTCGACGTTGCTCTCTACTCAGTCCCGGTATGCTGAGCTCTTAATCCCTCCTTCCTGGTAAAGTTCCGGGTCGGAGACAGTTCCGTTTCAAGTACTGTCGCAACGACTGTCAACACAACTGCCTGGGAAGGTAACGGTGCCTTGTACCCGAATTGGGTTAAAATGGAGAGAGAGAGAAAGAGAGAGAGAGAGAGAGAGAGAGAGAGAGAGAGAGAGAGAGAGAGAGAGAGAGAGAGAGAGAGAGAGAGAGAGAGAGGGAGAAGCTTTCGAAGTATCCCTTCCACACCCGTGATGTTCCACTGGCGACACGAGTTTGGAGATTGACATGGGCGCGGGGGCTAAACCGACACAACATCCCGGTACAGACGTACCACACGCGCTTATTCCTCACCCCATTCAAACCAGACTTTCTTGCCTGCGGTCTGACATTGTGAAAGTTGTCACAGTAAGAAGGACTAGAGATTGGATTGGGTGCAGCGGCCGACATGCTGCCACCTGCATGTCTCCACATATGCTATGCGTTGCCTGTCATTAAAGATGCTGGCGACCTTTATCGCACAACTTTTGTACGAATCATGTGTGCAAAATGCTTACCTGCATGTATTTGGGGGTACTGAAACGTGATCCTGTTATCTTACCTGTCCGTGAACGAATAGCGCAACACTTCATCCACGGACCGTGGCACTTTGCGCATAGTCGCGCACACACGCACACAGCAACTCACTGTGATGCTCACCGAAGACTATTTTTAACTGAAAGCGGAGAGAGCTAGCAGCGGTTAGAAAGAATTTCTCGACATCGAGCTCACTACCCATTTCCCCACACCTGTCATGTTCCATTGAGGGGCCTGAGTAATGACTAGTGTAGATCAGTTTGTGCGCATTTTTTAGTCGGCCATTCCCCTTCCCCCGCCACTCGCGTGCCCGTTTTCCAGACTTCACTCAACCCAGCTTTCACTTTGATGAATGTCCATATGATATAAGAAGGGACGGGGGGTGTCATCGTAACCTGGATTTCGGTCAGAAGGACAAGCTTCCAATTCACAACTTCTAAGATGCTGTGATGGCTCGCAGCGCGTCCGTTGTCCTTTTGTGATGCAAGGCCAGCCAGGGTCAATGTCACTATCTTCGCCGTCTTCCCACCGTGGAAGTGAAGACTCAGGAGCTAGTGAGGCATTTCATTCTGACATGCAGGTTTAAATCTACCACGAGCTAGATTTCACTCCCTTTTATCATATGCACCCAAGTTTTGTCCTGACGTCCAGCGCCGCCCATTCGGGGTGGCTAACGCAGACATCAGAGCTAAGGTTTAAGCTCAGTTGAGTTTATTACTTGTTATCTCTCCTCGCCCCTGTAGATTTTATCTTTCAAAAATCATGTTACTGTGAGGATTCACCGTTTGGGCCAGAAGCCTCTATCGCGGCATCTTTTTTTTAATATCCCCCGTGCGCTAGGTCGTTACTCTAGTTTTAGTAAGGACAGCATTGGTGGGCTATCCGTTAACCACGCGGTTGTCCATGCGCAGACCACACAACCCCATCTTTGTTTATTATTGACCTTATTTTAATGCCCCTTTACTAAATGACCTATTTTTTTGCCTTCATCTTGGTTCGAACTGTCTCAACGAACGTCGTCACTGTCAGATGCAGCTGTTAGCATCTCTCCTGATACTATTGAATCGGCTTTATTTGGCTTTTTGGTTCAGCTACATTCTGTCCGTCCAGGAGAACATGCAGTTAAGCACCGCATATTGTTACACATTTACACTACCCACAAAAGGTCAACTGGGCATCGCTCATGTTCTATTAAATCATATACTAAACAGGCTCAGCTTGCAGAAGTCTCTATCGTTTCCTTCTTTCTACTACTCCTCCTGCTTACAACGATAGCAGCCCTGGCTATGGCAGTAGCATCTCCAGCGGCCACTAGTCCACGTCTCTACTGTATAAGCATCCATACCTATCGGAAAAGGAATGATTCAGGAGGGTACCATTTCCTCACCCAGGATTGAGTGAACCTCAACTCTACGAAAAAATATTACAGCATCCTTTGTCAATTAGCTGGCACGTCTACTTCCTTTTATTTCTTCCCTCGAAGCTGCCGATAACCCGACCGTAATTTCCGCTATCCTTTATGATGGAGGGACGCACTTTCATGTGCCGAAAAGTACCGCGGAGAGCAGTCGGTCGACTATTAAAACCCTTTTTTCTGCTGACCACAGTTGCTTTTGGGAAACCGAATGGGACGTGAAGAGCAAGTACCGCCATCTCGATACCAATAACCAGGTTGTGGTGGCCCTCCTTAAGGTGTATGTTTAGGAGGGAATGGTTCGTGCTTAGACATCGAGTGGCCGTAGCAGGATACGGGCAGACGTCAGGCACAAAATTGCCCGAAGTTGACTGGCGTGGCGTGGCTGTATCCAAATGAAAGGCTAGCACACAAACCCTGACATCTCTGGGTGCATGTGTATCGCCAAAAGACGGCCTACCCCTACTTTTTGCACACACGTTGGTTCTCAGGCAAAACACTGTTCCTCCACGATTCTAGTCCTTGACCCGCGTACAGTGATCAGCCCTGCTGGATGAGTCGAAATAAGCCTTTACTTCATGCGATTTATGCCAGGCAGATGCAAAGTAGGTTTAGCTCAGCATGACTCCTTCTTTTCACCCCCTAGCACAGTCTCCGGAAGAACGCATGAGCCGTTGACTAGAATAGAAGCAAAAATGAAATGAACATGGGAATAGGTATCTACCCCCCCCCCTCCGCATTACGCGTGGCCTTGCGCTAGATTCATGTGTCCTACTCCTACCCTTTAACTCACCCGTTACCACGGCCCCAAACCTAACCCCCTTGGAATGTAGCGCAAGGCCATCTGTTATACTGGGGTTACCTACTGCCGCGTGCAATCAAAATTCTGCTCACAATGGACTAAAATACTGATTGTTGTTCACTTTTATGTAACTTCGACCATGTATCCGGCATAAAATGCCAGCAAGGCCCGTTTCTTGTAGACTTGCTATCTCAGGTAATTTTAACTGAAATTCTGAAATGTGAATTGGAGGAGGAGGAGGAGAGTTCACTGCAGCCAACGGCTATCCACGATTCATTGAACGGAATCGAATGCCACCGAGAACGCGGAACGAAGATAGTTGTCAGCCAAAGTCATGACGGAGTATTCCGTACATGAAAGAGATCCCCGAAACCGTAGCTAGATCCCTTGCGCCTTTCGGCATAGGAGTTGTCTACAGGCCTACCTCAACAATTCGCCAGCACGTGCTGCGGCCCAAAGACCCCAGTCCTAATCGGGAGAAGTCAGCCGTTGTCTACCGACTTCAGTGCAGCTGCGGGATATGCAACTATGTTGGAGAAACAGGGCGACAGCTACAAACGCTAATTCACGAGCATCAGTTGGCCGTACGAAGGTTAGACTCAAAGTCAGAGGCGGCAACCCATGCTGTGCAGACGGGGCACGTCTTTAACTTTGACGCCGCTAAAATGGTGGGCCTGGTAAAGGAAGCCTGGATGTCTACTGACTGCTCAGTAAACCGCCACATTAATCTGCCGGCCCACTATCTGGTGTTCAGAACGTTCCTGTCAGGAGACCTTTACAGCATGGAACATCCGGGGCTGCCAACTATCTCCGCAGCCAACACGGATGGGGGTAGACCACGACACAGTGAAACCCGGCTGATGTGGCATCAGCAGTTGTGACGACGACAGGGGGGAACCAAGCCGTAGTGGGACGCCGCGGCAGAACAGGCGATCGGCGGGAGTGACGACACTGGCGACACAAGGGGGACACAGCGCACAGCCAGTGTTGACAGGCCAGGATCAATGAGAACAGTGACATATAATGGGAAGTGCGAGCATGACTCTCCAGTCTCTGAAGATGGGTAGACGAAGCAACTACTCGAAACGTCAGACAACCAATATACCTCTCCCCGTGAACGCTCCTTCTTTTTCTAACTTACATCTTCTTTAAATTTTATGCTAAAAGACAGGGTATCTTTCGATTAAAAAGAAACAAGCTTTTCAATTTCGCAATAATTTTGAACCCGACCTGCCTTGACATTTGCATTTATGGTTCCCAAATTACATGCTGTATACGGCCCGCCTAAGGAAAATCATACACTTTCTACAAGGTGAGCAAGACGTCACCTAGTGCTCATAAAACATTGCATTGGATGTGGACCATGTTGTATACCTTATAAGCAGCATTAATAATGTTTTATGGATGGATATTTTACGGTCTTCAGAAATCGCGTAATTTTAAACCTTTTTAAAGGCAAAAAATGCCCAATCTTCAAGTATAAAGTGTGAAGACGTAATCTGCTACCAAATGGGTACCAGAAAGAATATTTTTGTGCATGTTTTCTATTAAATATATTTGAATTTATAAAGACACCGAAATCCAATGATAAAAAGTCATACGACTCAAGTAGTCAGGTTTAAAGGGCGTAGGTTTTTGCCGTCGGTCAGTGATCTTTTCGAAATGAAAAAAATATTTCAAAAGTTCCGTCAACATTTAATGAGATGTCAAATCTACTGTACTCATTTCCTATGAAAATCCAGAGGCTCGATGGTCGAACGTATTAAATATTTTGAACTAGGAAAGTTCATAAATTCTCGTATCCCTTGAAGGTTGAGACTTCCTAGGTGTACGTTGTATGGCAGGGATACCGTCAAACATTAGTGAAATTGGAATGACCGTTGTTTGTATATTTTGCCCACAACTATTGAAGTTGAAACCCTTCGTTTTCGTTATCTCAGCAAAGCATTGCATCCTTTGATCATTTCCACCGAAGGCTATGGTTATAAGTAAATACTTATGTATGCTGTTGTATATTTGTGGGATATATATTTGAGGATGGAGGACGAGCGACTACCCAAACGACTGTACTATGGAGATGTCACCACGGGTTCCCGTCGACGAGGGGGTCAAATGCGACGATGCAAGGACACTGCGAAGGCGGGTACACATCACAGATCTCCTACATGATCAGCGATTGCGTTCACTCGTACCATCTTTATCAAATTATCCAAAAACCAACGTGTCCTGCAATCTCGACTCCATACCCTTGCATTGTTGGCTGGACGTTTTCTTGTTGCATCCAATCTAACGGCGTCATCACTTATCCTTGTAACTTTTGGAAGTCCCGAGCCAGATTCCTTGTAGAATATCTCTAGAGTCGTGAATCATGTGTCCTGTCTGACCTTGACTAGGAACTGTATTATCATTAGTTTAGTGGTGATTTTCGCTTCAGTGATAGTGCTTAAACGGTGGGCGGATTGACACAGTAACCTTCATTCTTTGCGCGGTGAACTTTTTATTCTGTAACTGTTTCATCCGCTTTAAAACAGGACCTCGGGTGGGGTTCCTGTCAGTACATGATTGGAACAGCAAATTATCGGTTGATTTTGGGGCATGACCGGTGAGCGGCAGACTTGTGCTTTTTTTCGTTTGAGGGCATATTTTTTCTCGGACGGGTTTTCCCCCCTTGGCTCTGCGCCCCTTTCCCACCCCCAGCGCTGGGCGCTAAATTGCGCGTTCACTTGCGCAGTGGCTTTTCTTGATCAGTAACTCGCCGAACCATCCAAGCGTTAAGAGTTGAACTTCCGAGCCTTTGGTCTATCCTCTTGAAGCCTGGATGTGCTCCTCCCGCTCTGCAAGCTTTTTGCCACATTTAAGCCTTTGTGGTTATAAGCGTGCACATTGAGATGGAGTCACCTCTGCAAGAAGAGCATCAAAGGAGGGAAGCGTACCTCTTGTTCTAATTTCCTGACCGCCGCCTGGAGAGTTTGCATATGTACGCACAACTTTGTCCGCGTTTAGTCTGCTTTGTAGCCCCCTTCAGCCAAATCACCCCCCCCCCCGCGCTGACACCCCAAACCCCTGTGACCTCAGTCACTTTGGGATTGTGTCTATAAGGTGCTCGGTTTTCAAACAGGCAAACGTGTGATAACCAGTAAAATTTCCCCTCGCCCTGTTCTTGCAGATTCCATCAGTCAGGCGACCACGCGTCTGGAGCGTTCATTCAACTTTCCAGGTGTTAACAAAAATCTGCACATTTATCTGTCCGAGGCGATTACCTACGTGCAACAGAAGTACTCTCAAGTCAAGACGCAGGTAAGAGGGCGTTTATATGCCGCTGGCACTGTTTCTACCCTACGAATGACGATAACTGTGATTGCATTCTTATTTGTTGGCGGTTGCGGTTTCTTGCCGCGGTATACTCACCAGTCTACCAAGTCGACCTTCTAAAGTAGATGGTTACTTTACTATTGGAAGGCAGAATAAACTATAACCAAGCTTGCGGATTTGCGGAAGGATATCTTATCAGCAGGAAGAGGATCCTTAATGCCTAAGCCAGGTGAACTGAACTATTCACTTGGCTTATACCGCGGTAGGCGGATATGTTGCGGAATCCGAGACACTGGCGTGCATCTCTCTTTCATTCCTCGAAACTGACCTTTGGACGAGACCTTGGACGCATGTTAAAGAATTCTTCATTTATTTTAGGATAGGATATGGAAATTGGTACCCCGCGTAGTACGGGTGACCTTGCGCTAACTTACAGAAAGGGTACCCACAACCTTAGCCAGAGCCCTAATCTCCCGAAATTTAGCGTGTACTCATATTTACTCTGGTTTCTGGGGTACCTAGTTCCATGTAGCTGGCGGATTTCAGCTCAAATGTTCATATCAACTTTCGGATCGAGCCTGATAAATTCTGTTCCGAAGGGCTTGCTCCAAGTTCGCGCATTCATTGCTTCGGAACTTAAACAGTATTTTGCATTGTTCGGGGGGAGCATTATCTGCTCGTAAACTCGGCTTAATCCGTAACACTTTCTGAAAGCATTGCAGTCTATTTATTTGCTTTTCGTACAGGACACGGTCAATGCACATCTCCTCCCCGAACTTCACTCCATTTGGGAGAAAGGATACTCAAACGCTGCAACAGAATTTTCATTCTTTTGAATTTTCGCATTCCCCTTCAAGCCAACCACTAAAAGTAGTAAAATAGAATTTGTGGTTGGGTGGAGTATTTGTAGGATGCAGATAATGCGCAACCGTGCACCTGTCAGACGTAACGATTCCCGCATTCGTTGCAACTGTTCATCGTGGGTACTATGATTTCTTCATCGCCGGCCTTCGAATCCTCAAATATCACGATTATATCAGTGGTCTTGGTGATGGACCTGATAATTACTCGATTTCTTGGCTCGCCAGTTATGTCACTGGAAACGGTACTCAGCTGCACGATCCCCGCGTGATAAACTCCGCTGCCCAGGCAAAGTCTTGGGCGGTGATGCCTACGTGCGTCGACTGACTGCCGACCGCAGAACCACGAATCAGGCAGGTCACAATTTACTCGGTTGCCTTACCTCTCTTGAGTATTTCACCTTCCTAGAACCTGAAGGTGTGAACAGCCAGTTGAAAGTTGGCGTCATTCTTCACTTCTAGTACATGTCCGCCTACCCGCCTGCTAGGCAACTTATCGGTTTCCGCAGATCCCAACGTTGCTTGCTCCAATGAGTTGTCAGATAAGAAATCCGAAATATCAAGCGAATAAAAGTGTTGTCTCGGAGAGATCGTATCTTGTTGACTGCTTCCTAGAACTCCAATTCTAGGGATTTCCAGGGCATTGGGCTTCATTCTGCCTTCCTGCAGATTTTGCTCAGGTGCTGTGCTAACGAACAGATGAGTCATGCTGCCATAATTTGATGTGACAAACCTAGGAGGGGCGAGACAGGTACGCGTGCTCTTTGCTCCCCAACGCATTATCGTTTTCGCTTTTCGCCGATCCGGCCTGGTTTTTCTTCTTCACTGGCAGCTCTCCGCCCGCCTTCCTACTTCCAGTTTCCTACATTCGAACGGACACACGCACAGACTGTGGACGAATTGGGTCCTCGGGGTAGAGTAGTTTCCAATGAATTCTAAGCGAAACTTCCTCCGCTGCTCCATTCTCTAGCCGCCCATGGAGTTTATCAATAAGTACTTACCTGTGGTATATCCCTTGGCCGAACTGAACAGCATCCTTTCCACGAAGGAAGGGATGCTAGGAGGCTTACCCCAAAATGGTATCCACACCCATTTTATTTCGTGTGCTCACCCATTCCTGCTCGGTTTTGTTTTCATACTACAGTTGACACAGTCTGCCACTACGCCTTTCTTTGGATCTGAAGCTCCCCGCTCTACGCTTTTTAACTGGTTTGAACATCCATTCTCCTACAGATTGGCCAGGCAGATTTCAGGCAAGTAAAAGCTCTCCTACAGCATCCCCTCTCACCTGGTAACTCTTTTGCGGTGGTTACCGATTTTAAAACCCCTGCTCTCCCACAGAAGCAAATGACCGCAAATATTTTCTCTGCCTGGAGGCCTCACCCCGCCCCGTTAATTATCAACAACACTAGTATTATCCCACCACCTCCTCCTCGTCTGTCTTCTGTCTGGCTTGAAAATGCTTACACCTTGGGTGGTCGAACTTGCATAGTAATCTGATGGGAGGAGTCTGGCGTGCTGCCACTATCAACCTCAAACTTTGGACAGATGCTGTTTTTAGTCAATGCTTGTCCACCCTGTTGCACTGCTTTTGTTGCACTCACTCTGCAATTTAGCCACTGTGACTCAAATCCTCCCCCTTCCCTCACGGGTAAACTCCAGCATTTGCTGGTATGGCCTGTGACTCCATCTACATTCACGGGTTTCTCCTGATCTGTAGTCTCCCCCTTCCCCGGTCTCACCTCGAAATGACGTCGGCGACGTGGTCTTGCAGGGGATTCGATTAGAGTTTTCTTCCACATCCCCTTGTACTTTAACACTCTTGAGCAACAATACAGAACGGCGATATTCAATTGGAAATTTCCTACTGTCCTTTTGCTGGAACTGTCAAATGTCTGGCGTAGTGTTTCGTGTAACCGGTCTCTCTCTCTCTCTCTCTTCTGCCTCACAGTGTTCGATGTTTGTATAAACTGGTTGTAATTTTGTTTCGGGGGCACGGGCACACACACATAGGTCGTTTCGTGCCGTGTGGAAAACAACCTGTTTCTTATACCTACCTTTCAAGGAGCGAGAGACGAGGACTATTATACTACAACTCGCGTTCGAAGTTTGTTTTCCCACGCTCCGCGTCATGTCAACGTCTGAAAAATAACCTCCCGGAACTTCTATTCCATGCGCGTAAGGCAGATTTCTCCATTTGCTAATCGTGTATCTGTCCGTGACCCTCCTGTCAGCAGTATCGTCATTTCAGGCTAGCTTGTTGGTCATCTATTTCTCCCCCACCCCCTCACAGACATAAGTGTTCCGAGGGCTCTGTACATTGATGGATTCTGTGCATGTGTGCAACTGTCTCGGAAGTGGCACTGGCTATGGCCCCGACGCCGCGACTGTTGAATGTCTGACACTTCAACCCCCACGTTCTTGTTCACATCGGTGAAAAATGAGGTACGCGCAGACTTTCTCGCGCTGCTTGGCCTCACCGGCGACCACTGATGTAGACTCACTTCGGGACATCTAGACAAAATTGCATCATAAGCTGTTTGTAGGCACTGCCCTATCGGAAAATTTGGGTACCCACTGAGTACGACATTTGCATGGCCCATGCGCCATTTTAACCTATTGAATTTAAGTTTTCTCATCTGAGGAGTATCCGGAGGAGTATCTCATTTCCTTCTGTCATTTGCAGTTTTTATTCCTCAACTTGCGGTCTAACACATTAGCCAAGCTCTTTCGGACCACGCGTAAAAACGCATTTCGTCTGCAAACTGGAACTCTCATCCTGTTAAGACCCAGCTGCTAATTTGTAGTCGCGTTCAAACCGGTATTCTCTAACCCTGAAGAATCACGACGACATGACGGTTCGACCGTAGTAGTCTGACGATGTCCACCGTATACTCCACATCAGGTGGTGCAGGGACGGTGACTTACGCATGGATTAGTTTTAAGTGATTGTAGCCTTGAGCTGCAGCTGCCGCACTCTCTCCTCTCCCACCTGAGCCCGGTGCCAAGACAGAGTCAAGAAGACCGGAGGCGGGAGAGGGCGCAGGTGGCTGTCATGGCCGGAGCCGCCCCTGGGTGTAACACCACACCTGAATCGGATCCCACGGAGTGGGAGTGTCATAAAGGCCACATTCAGAAGGAGCCATTGCAGCCTGACTCTCAGTCCACCAGTCAGCCACTACACACAAAACACACATTTGGCTGACCACGCGGTACGAGTGTTCCCGTCAGTTGGCAACCTTCCAAGCCACGGCTTTTAGCGCATCGTGATAGTTTCAAGCGCCTCGGATTGTTTATAGGGAGAAAAATGCGCTGTGCTGTTGACCTCACTCTCTCCCCCACCACACACTCAGACCACCGTCCGAGCCGATCAGTT